>JABUQX010093109.1:0-14562 GCA_015478945.1 Trachelipus rathkii | reverse complement strand
CGACTACGCTTTATTGCTACACCAGAATGTAAGTATTTTAGTGTTCTTCAAAGAAGATACCTCAAACACCTGCCTAAATTACCTAGGAGTCCAAATTATTACATGAATGTGATTTAGTATGAATGCTAATTTTTTCAACTTTAGATTTCTTTGTTATAACACACTTAAAACGAGTATACCTAAAAGCTCGACTACGCTTTAAGGCGTTACACCAGAATGTAAGTATTTAGAGTTCTTCAAAGAAGATACCTCAAACCAATGCCTAAATTACCTAGGAGTCCAAAATTTATTACATGAAAGTAATTTAGTATGAATGCTAATTTTTTCAACTTTAGATTTCTTTGTTATTAAACATATAACAATACCTAAGCTCGATTACGCTTTATTGCTACACCAGAATGTTAAGTATTTTGGAGTTCTTTCAAGAAAATACCTCAAACCACCTGCCTAAAATTACTTAGGAGTCCAAATTATTAATATGAAAGGGATTTAGTATGAATGCTAAATTTTTCAACATTTAGAGTTCTCTGTTTATTTAACACTTAAACGATATACCTAAGCTCGGCTACGCTTTATTGCTACACCAGAATGTAAGCTATTTTAGAGTTCTTCAAAGAAGATACCCTCAAAACACCTGCCCAAAATTACCTAGAGGTCCAAATTATTACATGAAGGTGATTTAGTATGAATGCTAATTTTGTACAACTATAGATTTTCTTTGTTATTAAAACTTAAAACGATATACCTAAGCTCGCCTACGCTTTTATTGGTACACCAGAATGTAAGTATTTTAGAGTTCTTCAAAGAGTATAAGCAGATACCTCAAACACCTGCCTAAAATACCTAGGAGTCCAAATTATTACATGAAAAGGATAATTATGAATGCTAATTTTTTTCAACTTTAGATTTCTTTTTTATAACACTTAAAACGATATACAAAAGCTAATTACGCTTTATTGCTACACCAGAATGTAAGTTATTTAGAGTTCTGCAAAGGAGATACTCAAACACCTGCCTAATATACCTGGAATCCAAATTATTACATGAAAGGGATTTAGTATGAATGCAATTTTTTCAACTTTAGATTTCTTTGTTATAACACTTAAAACGATATATACCTAAGCCGTACTACGCTTTATTGCTACACCAAGAATGTAAGTATTTTAGAGTAGTTCTTCAAAGAAGATACCTCAAACAACCTGCCTAATTCCTAGGAGTCCAAATTATTACATGAAAGTGATTTAGTATGAATGCTAATTTTTCAACTTTAGATTTCTTTGTTATAACACTTAAAACGATATACCTAAGCTCGACTACGCTTTAAGGATACACCAGAATGTAAGTATTTTAGAGTTCTTCAAAGAAGATACCTCAAACCAATGCCTAAATTACCTAGGAGTCCAAAGTATTACCATGAAAGTGATTTAGTAGGAATGCTAATTTTTTCAACTTTTAGATTTCTTTGTTATATAAACACTTAAAACGATATACCTAAGCTCGACTACGCTTATTGCTACACCAGAATGTAAAAGTATTTTAGAGTTCTTCAAAAAAAATACCTTCAAACACTGCCAATACCTAGGGTCCAAATTTTATTACGTTGATTAGTGATTTAGTATGAATTGCTATTTTTTTCAACTTTAGATTTCTTTGTTATAACCCTAAAAACGATATACCTAAGCTCGACTACGCTTTATTGCTACACCAGAATGTAAGTATTTTAGAGTTCTTCAAAGAAGATACCTCAAACACCTGCCTAAATTACCTAGGAGTCCAAATTATTACATGAAAGTGATTTAGTATGAATGCTATTTTTTCAACTTTAGATTTTTGTTATAACACTTAAAACAAACGATATACCTAAGTCGACTACGCTTTATGCTACACCAGAATGTAAGTATTTTAGAGTTTCTTCAAAGAGATTACTTCAAAACAGCTGCTCTAAATTACCTTAGGAGTCCAATGATTTACATGAAAGTGATTTAGTACGAATGCAATTTTTCAACTTTAGATTTCTTGTTATAACCACTTAAAACAATATAACCTAAACTCGAACTTTTTTTTTTTTACCCCGCTTTTATTGCTTACACCAAGAATGTAAGTATTTTAGAGTTCTTCAAAGAAGATACCTCAAACACCTGCCTAAATTACCTAGGAGTCCAAATTATTACATGAAAGAGATTTAGTATGAATGCTAATTTTTCAACTTTAGATTTCTTTGTTATAACACTTAAAACGATATACCTAAGCTCGACTACGCTTTATTGCTACACCAGAATGTAAGTATTTTAGAGTCCTCAAAGAAGATACCTCAAACACCTGCCAAGATTACCTAGGAGTCCAAATTATTACATGAAAGTGATTTAGAATGAATGCTAATTTTTTAAACTTTAGATTTCTTTGTTATAACACTTAAAACGATATACCTAAGCTCGACTACGCTTTATTGCTACACCAGAATGTAAGTATTTTAGAGTTCTTCAAAGAAGATACCTCAAACACCTGCCTAAATTACCTAGGAGTCCAAATTATTACATGAAAGGGATTTAGTATGAATGCTAATTTTTCACTTTAGATTTCTTTTGTTATAACACTTAAAAGATTATACCTAAGCTCGACTACGCTTTATTTGTACATAAGAATGAAGTATTTTAGAGTCTTCTTCAAAGTAAGATACCTCAAACCAATTGCCAAATTACCTAGGGCCAAATTATTACATTGAAAGTGATTAGTATGAATGCTAATCTTTTTCAACTTTTAGATTTCTTTTTTATAACCACTTAAAACGATATACCTAAGCCTCGACTACGCTTTATTTGCTACACCAGAAATGTAAGTATTTTAGAAGTTTCAAAGAAGATACCTAAAACATCTGCCTAAATTACCTAGGAGGTCTAAATTATTACATGAAAGTGATTTAGTATGGAATGCTAATTTTTTCAACTTTTAGATTTCTTTGTTATATAACACTTAAAACGATATAAACCTAAGCTCGACTACGCTTTGATGCTACACCAGAATGTAAGTATTTAGAGTTCTTCAAAGAGATACCTCAAACACGTGCCTAAATTACTAGGAGTCCAAATTATTACATGAAAGTGATTTAGTATGAATGCTAATTTTTTCAACTTTAGATTTCTTTGTTATAACACTTAAAACGATATACCTAAGCTCGACTACGCTTTATTGCTACACCAGAATGTAAGTTATTTTAGAGTTCTTCAAAGATACCTCAAACACCTGCCTAAATTACCTAGGAGTCCAAATTATTACATGAAAGTGATTTAGTATGAATGCTAATATTTTCAACTTTAGATTTCTTTGTTATAACACTTAAAACGATATACCTAAGCTCGACTACGCTTTATTGCTACACCAGAATGTAAGTATTTTAGAGTTCTTCAAAGAAGATACCTCAAACACCTGCCTAAATTACCAAGGAGTCAATTATTACATGAAAGTGATTTAGAATGAATGCTAATTTTTTTAACTTTAAATTTCTTAGTTATAACACTTTAAAAGTTATACCTAAGCTCGACTACGCTTTATTGCTACACCAGAATGTAAGTATTTTAGAGTTCTTCAAAGAAGATACCTCAAACACCTGCCTAAATAACCTAGGAGTCCAAATTATTACATGAAAGTGATTTAGTATGAATGCTAATTTTTTCAACTTTAGATTTCTTTGTTATAACACTTAAAACGATATACCTAAGCTCGACTACGCTTTATTGTTACACCAGAATGTAAGTATTTTAGAGTCTTCAAAGAAGATACCTCAAACACCTGCCTAAATTACCTAGGAGTCCAAATTATTACATGAAAGTGATTTAGTATGAATGCTAATTTTTTCACTTTAGATTTCTTTGTTATAACACTTAAAACGATATACCTAAGCTCGACAACGCTTTATTGCTACACCAGAATGTAAGTATTTTAGAGTTCTTCAAAGAAGATACCTCAAACCAATGCCTAAATTACCTAGGAGTCCAAATTATTACATGAAAGTGATTTAGTATGAATGCTAATTTTTTCAACTTTAGATTTCTTTGTTATAACACTTAAAACGATATACCTAAGCTCGACTACGCTTTATTGCTACACCAGAAAGTAAGTATTTTAGAGTTCTTCAAGAAGATACCTCAACACCTACCTAATTACCAGAGTCCAAATATTACATGAAAGTGATTAAGTATAAATGATAATTTTTTCAACTTTAGTTTTCTTTGTTTAACATATAAAACGATATACCTAAGCTCGTACTACGCTTTATTGCTACACCAGAATGTAAGTATTTTAGAGTTCTTCAAAGAAGATACCTCAAACACCTGCCTAAATTTCCTAGGAGTCCAAATTATTACATAAAAGTGATTTAGTTTGATGCTAATTTTTTCAACTTTAGATTTCTTTGTTATAACACTTAAAACGATATACCTAAGCTCGACTACGCTTTATTGCTACACCAGAATGTAAGTATTTTAGAGTTCTTCAAAGAAGATACCTCAAACACCTGCCTAAATTACCTAGGAGTCCAAATTATTACATGAAAGTGATGTAGTATGAATGCTAATTTTTTCAACTTTAGATTTCTTTGTTAAACACTTAAAACGATATTACCAAGCTCGACTACGCTTTATTTCTACACCAGAATGTTAAGATTTAGAGTTCTTCAAAGAAGATACCTCAAACACCTGCCTAAATTACCTAGGAGTCCAAATTATTACATGAAAGTGATTTAGTATGAATGCTAATTTTTTCAACTTTAGATTTCTTTGTTATAACACTTAAAACGATATACCTTAGCTCTGACTACGCTTTATTGCTACACCAGAATGTAAGTATTTTAGAGATCTTCAAAGAAAATACCTCAAACACCTGCCTAAATACCTAGGAGTCCAAATTATTACATGAAAGTGATTTAGTATGAATGCTAATTTTTTCAACTTTAGATTTCTTTGTTATAACACTTAAAACGATATACCTAAGCTCGACTACGCTTTATTGCTACACCAGAATGTAAGTTGTTTAGAGTTCTTCAAAGAAGATATCTCAAACACCTGCCTAAATTACCTAGGAGTCCAAATTATTACATGAAAGTGATTTAGCATTTAATGCTAATTTTTTCAACTTTAGATTTCTTTGTTATAACACTTAAAACGATATACCTAAGCCTCGACTTACGCTTTTATATGCTACACCAGAAGTAAGTATTTTAGAGTTTCTTCAAAGAAGTACTCAAACACGCTGCTAAAATTACCTAGGGAGTCCAAATTATTACATGAAAGTGATTGAGTATGAATGCATTTTTTTACTTTAAGATTTCTTTGTTATAACACTAAAACGATATACCTAAGCTCGACTACGCTTATTGCTACACCAGAATGAAGTTGGTTTAAGTTCTTCAAAGAAGATACCTCAAACACCTGCCTAAATTACCTATTATCCAAATTATTACATGAAAGTGATTTAGTATGAATGCTAATTTTTTCAATTTTAGATTTCTTTGTTATAACACTTAAAACGATATACCTAAGCTCGACTACGCTTTATTGCTACACCAGAATGTAAGTATTTTAGAGTTCTTCAAAGAAATTACCTCAAACACCTGCCTAAATTACCTAGGAGTCCAAATTATTACATGAAAGTGATTTAGTATGAATGCTAATTTTTTTAACTTTAGATTTCTTTGGTTATAAAACTTAAAACGATATACCTAAGCTCGACTACGCTTTATTGCTACACCAGAATGTACGTATTTTAGAGTTCTTCAAAGATACCTCAAACACCTGCCTAAAATACCTAGGAGTCCAAATTATTACATGATAGGGATTTAGTATGAATGCTAATTTTTTCAACTTTAGATTTCTTGTTTATTACACTTTTAAAACGATATACCTAAGCTCGACTAACGCTTTATTGCTACGACCAGAAATGAAGGATTTGTAAGTCTTCAAAAGAAGATACCCAAAACACCTGCCTAATACCTAGGAGTCAAATTATTACATGAAAAGTGATTTAGATGAATGCTAATTTTTTCAACTTTAGATTTCTTTTTTTTTAAAACTTAAAAAAGATATACTAAGCTCGACTACGCTTTTTTTCTTCCCCCAAAATGTAAGTTTTAGGGTTCTTCAAAAATATACCTCAAACACCTGCCTAATTACCTAGGAGTCCAAATTATTACATGAAAGTGATTTAGTATGAATGCTAATTTTTTCAACTTTAGATTTCTTTGTTATAACACTAAAACGATATACCTAAGCTCGACTACGCTTTATTGCTACACCAGAATGTAAGTATTTAGAGTTCTTCAAAGAAGATACCTCAAACACCTGCCTAAATTACCTAGGAGTCCAAATTATTACATGAAAGTGATTTAGTATGAATGCTAATTTTTTCAACTTTAGATTTCTTTGTTATAACACTTAAAACGATATACCTAAGCTCGACTACGCTTTATTGCTACACCAGAATGTAAGTATTTTAGAGTTCTTCAAAGAATATACCTCAAACACCTGCCTAAATTACCTAGGAGTCCAAATTATTACATGAAAGTGATTTTGTATGAATGCTAATTTTTTCAACTTTAGATTTCTTTGTTATAACACTTAAAACGATATACCTAAGCTCGACTACGCTTTATTGCTACACCAGAATGTAAGTATTTTAGAGTTCTTCAAAGAAGATACCTCAAACCAATGCCTAAATTACCTAGGAGTCCAAATTATTACATGAAAGTGATTTAGTATGAATGCTAATTTTTTCAACTTTAGATTTCTTTGTTATAACACTTAAAACGATATACCTAAGCTCGACTACGCTTTATTGCTACACCAGATGGTAAGTATTTTAGAGTTCTTCAAAAAGATACCTCAAACACCTCTGAACTTTTTACTTAGGAGGCAAAAATCTTATCTGAAATCGTATCAAAATTTAGTATGAATGCTAATTTTTTCAACTTTAGATTTCTTTGTTATAACACTTAAAACGATAAACCTAAGCTTGACTACGCTTTATTGCTACACAGAATGTAAGTATTTTAGAGTTCTTCAAAGAAGATACCTCAAACACCGCCAAAATTAACCTAGGAGTCCAAATATTACATGAAAGTGATTTAGTATGATGCTAATTTTTCAACTTTAGATTTCTTTGTTATAACACTGTAAAAAATTTTACCTAAGCTCGCCTACGCTTTATGCTACACCAGAATGTAAGTATTTTAGAGTTCTTCAAAGAAGATACCTCAAACACCTGCCTAAATTACCTAGGAGTCCAAATTATTACATGAAAGGGATTTAGTATGAATGCTAATTTTTTCAACTTTAGATTTCTTTGTTATAACACTTAAAACGATATACCTAAGCTCGACTACGCTTTATTGCTACACCAGAATGTAAGTATTTTAGAGTTCTTCAAAGAAGATACCTCAAACACCTGCCTAAATTACCTAGGAGTCCAAATTATTACATAAAAGTGATTTAGTATGAATGCTAATTTTTCAACTTTAGATTTCTTTGTTATAACACTTAAAACGATATACCTAAGCTCGACTACGCTTTAAGGATACACTAGAATGTAAGTATTTTAGAATTCTTCAAAGAAGATACCTCAAACCCCTGCCTAAATTACCTAGGAGTCCAAATTATTACATGAAAGTAATTTAGTATGAATGCTAATTTTTTCAACTTTAGATTTCTTTGTTATAACACTTCAAACGCATACTACCTAAGCCTCGCACTAAGCTACGCTTTTTGCTACAACCAGAATGTAGTATTTTAGAGTTTTCTGTCAAAGAAAATACCTCAAAGACCTGCCTAAATTACCTAGGAGTCCAAATTATTCTGAAGAGTGATTAGTGATGAACATGCTATTGTTTTTGTTTACCTTTAGATTTCTTGTTATAAACACTTAAAACGATATACCCTAGCTCGACTTACGCTTTTTCGCTACACCAGAATGTAAGTCTTTTAGATTCTTCAAAGAAGATACTCAAACACCTGCCTAAATTCACTAGGAGTCAATCAGTTATTTACATGAAAGTGAATTAGATGATATGCTAGTTTTTTTGAACTTTGAGACTTTCTTTGTTATACACTTATAATACGATATACCTAAGCTCGACTACGGTTTTATGGCTACACCAGAATGTAAGTATCTTTAGAGTTCTCAAAGAAGATCCCTCACCACAACGCGCCAAATTACTCTATAAGAGTCCAAATTTTACATGAAGCGGATTAGCTCATGAATGCTAATTTTTTCAAACTTTAAGATTTCTTGTTATAGACATCGTTAAAATGATATATCCTAAGCTCGACTCGTTAGTTGCTACACCAGAATTGGTTAAGTAATTTTAGAGTTTTCAAAGATAGATACACTGAAACCATGCATAAATTAGCCTGAGGAGTTTCCAATAGTTATTACATGAAAGTGAGTGTCTAGTATGAATGCCGAATTTTTTCAACGCTTTGGATTTCTGTTGTTAAATCACTTAAAGCACGATATACTAAGCTCGACTATGTTTTATTTGCTACAGTCCAGAATTGTAAGTATTTTAGAGTTCTTCAAAGAAGATACCTCTAATAACACCTGCTAAATTACCTAGGAAGTCAATTATTAACATTGAAAGTGGATTTAGTTATGAATGCATTTTCAAACTTTTAGAGTTTCTTTGTTATAATTAATAACGATAAATAGCCTAGGCTCCGATCTAACGCTTTTGCTACAAAGAAACAGAATGTTAAGTATTTAGACGTTCTTTCAAAGAAGAATACTCAAACAATGCCTAAATTACCTAGGAGTCCAAATTATCACATGAAAGGGACTTTAGTATGGAATGCTAATTTTTCAACTTTAGATTGCTTTGTTATAACACTTAAAACGATTAACCTAAGCTCGACTACGCTTTATTGCTACACCAGGATGTAAGTATTTTAGAGTAGGTTCTGTGCAAAGAAGATCTCAAACACCTGCCCTAAATACCTAGGAGTCCAAATTCATTACATCGAATGTATTTAGTATGAATGCTAGATTTTTCAACTTTAGATTTCGTTGTTATGAACACTTAAAATACGATATACATAGCTCGAGCTACGCTTTAGGCTACACTCCAGAATGTATAGTATGAGAGTTCCTTCAACGAAGATACCTCAAACACCTGCCTAAATTACCTAGGGTCCAAATTATTACATGAAAGGAATTTAGTATGAATGCTAATTTTTTACAACTTTAGATTTCTTCGTTATAACACTTAAAACGATATAACCTTAAGCTCGGACTACGCTTTATGCTAAAAAACAGAATGTAAGTATTTGGGAGTTCTTCAAAGAAATACGTCATAACAACCTGCCTAAATTCCTAGGAGTCCAAATTATTACATAAAGGGATTTAGTATGAATGCTAAATTTTTCAACATTAGACTTTCTTCTGTTATAACAACTTAAAACGATAAACTAAGCTCGGACTACGCTTTATTGCTACACAGAATGTAAGTATTTTAGTAAGGTTTTGCAAAGAAGATACCTCAACACACTGCAAATTACCTAGGGAGTCCAAATTATTACATGAAATGGATTTAGTATGAATGCTAATTTTTACAACTTTTGATTTCTTGTTATAACACATTAAAACGATATACCTGAAGCTCGCTAGCGGCTTTATGCTACAACCAAATGCTAAGTATGTAGAGTTCCTTCAAAGAAGATACTCCAAACACTGCCTAAATTACCTAGGCGTCCAAATTATTACATGAAGGGATTTAGTATGAATGCCTAATTATTTTCAACTTTAGATTCTTTGTTATAAACTTAAAACGATATACCTAAACTCGACTACGCTTTATTGCTAACCAGAATGTAAGTATTTTTAGAGTTCTTCAAATAAAGAGAATACCTCAAACACCTGCCTAATATCCTAGGATCCCAAATTATTACATGAAAAGGGATTTAGTATTGAAATGCTAATTTTTCAACTGTTAGCAAGAATTTTCTTTGTTATAACGACTTAAACGATATACTCTAAGTACCGTACTACCGCTTTATTGCTACATGATCCAGAAATGTACGTATTTTAGACGTACGTTCTTCAAAGAAGATACTCAAACACCTGCCTAAATTCCTAGGAGGTCCAAATTCATTACATGAGAAGTGATTAGTCATGAATGCTAATTTGTCAACTTGTAGATTTCTTTGTTATAGACACTAAAACGATAATACATAGCCGACTAAGCTTTAAGGACTAACCAGAGATGATAAGTATTTTAGAGTTTTCTTCAAGAAGATACTCAGAACAATGCCCTAAATTACCTAGGAGTTCCAAGTATTGACATGAAAGTAATTTAGTATGAATGCTATTTTTTCAACAACTTCTATGAGTTTTCTTGTTAAGACAACTAACACGATATACCTACGCTCGACTACGCTTTATTGGCACACCAGAATGTAAGTATTTTAGAGTTCTTTAAAAAAAATACCTCAAACACCTGCCTAAATTACCCTAGAGCCCAAATTATTATCTGAAAGTGAATTTAGTATCGAATGCTATTTTTTTCAACTTTAGATTCTTTGTTATCAGACACCTTAAACGAATCCTAAGCTGCGACTACGCTTTATTAGCTACATCCAAATCTAAGTATTTAGAGTTTCTGTAAAAGAAGATACTCAAACACCTGCCTAAATTACCTAGGAGTCAAATTATTACATGAAAGTGATGTAGTATGAATCCTAATTTTTCAACTTTAGGATTTTTTTGTTATTAACATTAACGATATACCTAAGCCGATACGCTTTATTGCCTACATCCAGAAGTGTGAAGTATTTTAGAGTTCTCAAAGGAGATACTTCAAAACAGCTGGACACTAGAATTACCTAGTGAGTCCAAGATTATTACATGAAGTGATTTTAGTACGACATGCAATATTTTTCAAACTTAGACTTTTCTTTGTTATAACACACTACAAACAATATCCGTAATACTCGACTACGCTTTAGTTGCTACACTAGAATGTAAGTATTTAGAGTTCTTTCAAAGAAGATACCTCAAACACCTCCTAAATTACTCTAGGAGTCCTAAATATTACATGAAAGTGATTTTTAGGATAAATGCTAATTTTTTCAACTTTAGATTTCTTTGTTCAAACACTTAAAACGGATATACCTAAGCTCGACTAGCTTTATTGCTACAGACCAGAATGTAAGTATTAGAGTTCTCTCAAAGAAGATAGCCTCAAACACCTCCAAAATCCCGTAGGAGGCCAAATATTAATGAAAGTGATTTAGAATGATTGCCTAAATTTTTTAAACTTTAGATTTCTTTGTTATAACACATACAACAATGTACCTACGCTCGACTACGCTTTAATTGCTACACTACCAGAAGTAAGTATTTTAGAGTTCTGTCAAAGAAGATACCTCAAAACCTGCCTAAATTACATAAGAGTCCAAATTATTACATGAAAGGATTTAGTATGAAGTAATGTTTTCAATCGTTTAGATTTCTTCTGTTATAACACTTAAAAGTGATATACCTAAGCTCGACTACGTTTATTGCTTACTAAGAATGTAGTTATTAGAGTTTCTTTCAAAGAAATACCTCAACAATGCCCTATAATTACCTTCGGGGTCCTAAATTATTAATGAAAGTGATTTAGTATGAATGACAAAATTTTTTCAAACTTTAGATTTCTTTGTTATAGACACTTAAAACGATATTCTAAGCTCGACTTACGCTTTATTGCTACAACCATACTGTAAGTATTTTAGAGTTCCTCAAAGAAGATACCTCAAACCACCTGCCTAAAATTACCCTAGGAATACTAAATCACCATGAAAGTGATTTAGTATGAATGCTAATCTTTTTGCACTTTAGATTTCTATTGTTATAACCTTACAAAGATATACGCTATAATGCTCGACTACGCTTTGTATCTGCTTATCACCAGATGTCTGATGTTAGAGTCTTCATAGAAGTATACCGTCAAAAACACTCTGCCAAATTACCTAGGAGTCCAAATTATTACAGTAAAGTGATTTAGTATGGAATGCCCTTAATCTGTTTTCAACTTTTAGATTTCTTTGTTTAACGTTTAAAACGATATACCTACACTCGCTACGGCTATTGCTACCCAGAATGGTAAAGTATTTTAAGTTCTTCCACAGAGATACTTCAAACACGGCTCCTAAAATACCTAGGAGTTCCCCAAATTATTGTACATGAAAGGGATTTAGTATGAAGTGCTAATTTTTAAAGCTTTGATTCTTTGTTATAACAGCAATTAAAAACGATAGTACCGTAAGCTCGAGCTACCTTTATTGCTAACCCAGAATGTAAGTATTTTAAGAGTTCTTCAAAGAAAATACAGTCAAACAGCCTGCCTAAATTATCTCTGAGTCAAGTTATTACATTGAAAGTGATTTTAGTATGAATGCTTATTTTTTCAATTTAAGATTTCTTTGTTATAAACAACTTAAAACGATATACCTAAGCTCGACTACGCTTTATTGCTAGAAGCCAGAATGTATAGTATTTAGAGTTCTTTTCCAAGAAGATACTCAACACCTGACTAAAATAGCCTACGAGTCCAAAATTATTACGATACAGTGATTTATATGAATGCTCATTTTTCAACTTTTAGATTTCTTTGTTATAACACTTAACGATATACCTCTAAGCTGACTAAAGCTTTATTGCTACACCAGAATGTAATATTTTAGAGTTCTTTCATAAGAAAATCCTCAAACAGCTGCGTAAATTACCTAGGAGTCAAATTTATGTACATGAAAGTGTGAATTTAGTAGAATGATAATTTTTCAAACCTTTAGATTTCTTTGTTATAACACTAAAACGATATACCTAAGCTCGACAACTCCTTATTGCTGCTACACCAGAATGTAATATTTTAGAGTTGCTCAAAGAAGATACCGTCAACACCTGCCTAAATTTACCCTTGGCCAAAATTAATTACAGAAGAGGGATTTGAGTATGCCATGCTAATATTTTCAACTTTAGATTTCCTTTGTTATAAACTTAAAACGATATACCTGCAATGCTCGACTACGCTTTATTGCTACATACGAATGTAAGTATTTTTAGAATCCTACAAAGTAAGTACCTCAAACACCTGCCTAGAATACCTAGGAGTCCAAATATTACATGAAAGTAGATTAAGTATGAAATTTCTAATTTTTCAACTTTTAGATACTTTGGTTATATACACTTAAAACGATACACTACCGTAAGCTCGACTACGCTTTATTGCTAAAGCAGAATGTAAGTATTTTAGAGTGTCTTCAAAGACAGATACCTCAAACCAATGCCTAATTGACCATAGGATCCAAATTATTACATGAAAGTGATTTGTATGAATGCTAATCTTTTAACTTTAGATTTCTTTGTTTTATAATCATCTTCTAACGATATCAGCCTAAGCTCGGACTGCACGCTTTACTTGCTAATCATTGAATAATATTTAGAATTTCTTCAAAGGAAGGATAACCTCACAACACTCTGCGCTACAATCTACCTCAGGTAGTCCAAATATTAACATGAAAGTGATTTAGTATGAATGTTTATTATTTTTTCAACTTTAGATTCTTTCTTTGTTATAACACTTAATACGATATACCTAAGCTCGACTACCCTTTATTGCTACACCAGAATGTAAGTTTTTTAGAGTTCTTCAAAGAAGATACCTCAAACTGCTGAGTTACCCTAGGAGTCCAAATTATTCATGAAAGTGATTTAGTATGATGCTAATTTTTTCAAAACTTTAGATTCTTGTATACACTTATAATAAAACGATGATACTAACTCGAACTACGCTTTATTGCTACACCAGAATGTATATATTTTAGAGTTCTTTAAAAAGATCTCAAACACTGTAATAAATACCCTAGGAGTCCAAATTATTACACTAAAGGGATTTAGTATGATGCTCCGTTTTCTCATCATTTTTTTTAGGATTTCTTTCTCAAGCGTTAATAACGATATCCCTAAGCTCACTACGCTTTAATTGATCACACAGAATGTTAACGTTGTTGTCGATTTCTTCAAGCAGGTTTCTCAAACACCTGCTAAATTACCCTAGAGTCCAGTTATTACATGTAAAGTGATTTATTAGCCATTTATATTGCTAATATTTTTGAAACTTTAGATTTCTTTGTTATAACACTTAAAAACGATATACCTAAGCTCGACTAAGCTTTATTGCTACACCAGAATGTAACGTATTTTAGAGTTTTCAAAAAGCACTACCTCGAAACACCTGCTACATTACCTACTGAGCCAGAATTAACTTACATGAAGTGCTCGTTTTTTATGATGCCTAATTTTTTTAGCCCCGAATCTCTTCGTTGAATTATGGAAACAATATTGCTATTGGTGACTACGCTTTATGCTACACCGAGAATGTAGAGTATTTTAGAGTTCTTCACAGAAGATACCTCAAACACACTGCCTAAATTAGCCTAGGAGTCCAAATTATTAACATGAAAGTGATTTAGTATGAATGTTAATTTTTTCTAATATTAGCTTTTCTTTTGGTATAACACTTAAAACGATATACCTGAT
>JABUQX010093108.1:0-7500 GCA_015478945.1 Trachelipus rathkii | reverse complement strand
TAAAAATGTAACCAACTAATCACAGTAAATGAAGGTGTAACATCTTTGTGTAGACTGAAGCATTGTGTTATGGGAAAATGGTTATTTCTGTATAATAGTTAAATAAAGCAATATTTCCACATTATAGTTTAAGGCTTTAAGCTGCTAAAAGATTTATATTTTTGTTTATAAAATAGAAATCACAAACTACGGTAATTTAATTTCTTAACATCATACAAGTAACAAACTTCTTTGATTACTTTCTTTTAAATTCATAAAGTTAATATTTTTCTCAGCTTGTTATATAGATAATATAATAGTAGTAGTAGTGTAAAAGAGATTTTAATTTTCCATTCAAATAAATCGTCTACAAACCAATGCAAAAGATATATAGAGTATTTAATTTTTACACTTTACATATTAAATTTAATAATTGAAATTTTTCTAAAATGTTAATTGACAAAATATTTACAAATTGGAATGAAAACAAAATAGGAAATATAATCTTTTTTTTAATTCATTGTCTCAGTATATCTCTGCTTGTTTATTTAAAATATTTATTATTTATTAAAATTTCTAGTATCTGAAATGTGGTAAAGTACCGCATTTCATACCAAAGAAAGTTTGATTTAAGTTTTTTTATTTAAAACTAATATTTATAGGAGTAATGAAAAAATCTTAGCAATAAAATATAGGGCAATTTATTTTTCCATTTAATTTACTTTTAACTCATTAATTAAGTAGTCCTATTTTGTTCTCTTTTCTTATCAGGGGAAGGTATTGAAGAAGATGCATTTTTAGTTAACTTTCAAAAATTGTGAAAGGAATAGGACCTCAAGTGAAATTCATGAATAAACTAGAAAATCTTAAACAAATGAATGTCTAGTAACGGAGCCTCATCATTTGTTGTACAAGATTACTTTATTATTTCAATCACCGGGCTAAATATATATATATATATATATAGTATATATCATAATATATATATACTATATATATATAATATATATAATATAACTATATATATAAAATATTTAATTTATATATTATCAATATATATATATATATATATATATATATATTAGCATGTTGATGCTGAACAAAAATAAAATATGTGAGGTGGTTCATAGCCCACCTCAGCAGACAGTATAATTCAAGGTTGAAAGTTCAGTTACATGCTTGTCTGACCGTATAGATTGGGAAATAGAGTCAGTGAGGAGCTTATACCACTACAGCTCAAATTGAATGATAAATCAACAGTAGAACAGTAGATTCAAATTCGAGCTACACCCTACAAATAAAACAGCATTGTATTAGAATCTTGTATGTATTTAAAAAGATTTTTTTTTTTTGTGTGTGTGTGTGTGTGTGTGTGTGTGTGTGTGTGTATCATAGAACACTGGGATCGAATTGATGAATGATGGTCTCCCAGTCATGCTGCTATGCTTTCCTATGACTAACACAACATTAATTAATATAATATATATATATATATTATATATTATATATATATAATATATTAATATAATATATTATATATATATATATATATATATATATATATATATATATATATATATATATATTTACACAGTATATAACTTATATATATATAATATATATATATATATATATTATATATTATATATATAATTATTAATATATAATATAGTTATATACCTATATATTATATATATATTATATATTTATAATATAATATATTAATATATATATATTAGGGAGTGTGCCGAATAGTGAAAAAGCCGAATACCGAATACCAAAATTCGGCTAAAAGTTTTCGGCCGAATACCGAATATTCGGCCGAATAATCACTTTCGCTATTCGGCCGAATAGTTGTTTCAAAGTTCGGTCATCCATTTAGGAAAAAATAAAGAAAACCTTACACTGGTCAACAAAAAAAAGGTGAAATTTTTTTGGATGGACTTTTGTAGCAGATATGTAGTAATTCGGAGGTGCTGATTCCATATAATTCTCGGATTTGCCTGTATCACATCCGTTTTCGTGCAATCATGGATTCCTATTTTTGCATATTCCCTAGGAATGACAAAATTCTGTATGCGCGACACGTAGGCCGTTACCTTCACCTTCCGCATATATCTACAGTAGTAGCAAGTTTTACTGCGGTCGATATTCGGGAAGCATGTCGTACTTTAGTACGTCTACATGTATGGATCCAATGACCTGGATGATGTCTATCATCAATCCTGAAATACAGTCGCATGGTCCGTCATTTTTACCCGGTGAATGAACGATCTTGTATGAGCAGTTGTATTTGCCGAAGTTGTCCTGAGCTGTTGGCTTCAAGGTTGCATGAAAAATGACTTCTCAACTGGACCATGGCACAAGAGCTAACATTTTTACGTAACAGAGAATGCAGAGCTGCGGAGGCCTCTTTCCAGTCAGATGGTTAACCTTGTGTATACAGTGAAGTTAGCAGGCTTAACTGCTCTCTATGGGATCCCAGCATACGATGCAGTGCAGTGGGCGACTGTTTATTGAGAAATCCAAGAAGCGTTTAAAGTGTGTTGTTGTTTACACAACGGCAACAGGTATGCTTCGGTTCCAGAAGGGGGTACTCCGTACGGATGAGAGAGGAGTATGCAAAAATCAAGACAGTCTTGGACGAGGGCAACAATATCTATTGTACATGGATGGTAATATGCGTCGACGTCCAAAATGGTTAAAACATTATTGCTTCAGTCAGGCAAGCAGGTTTCACCAAATATACCTGCTTCCTGTGTATTGGGACGGCCGGGCGGCAAAGGATCACTGAACCAAAAAGAATGGCCACCGAGGAAACCTTGACGCCAGGTGACAGGAACATCGTACCGTGAACCACTTGTACAGAGAGAAAACATCATCTTACCTCCACTACACATAAAACTGGTTTGATGAAAACAATTTGTGAGTGGCCCTGGACCATTGATGGTGAATGATTCGCTTATTATATGCTCAAACCGTTTACTGCGTCATTGAGTGACGAGAAGCACAAATGCTGGGATATTTGATGGCCCACAAATACGGACACTCCTCCGTGTTGCTGCCCTTGCTACAACAATGACTGTGTTAGAGAGCCAAGAGCGATGGATTTCTTTTATTCAGATGTAGCCACAGGAATTTTCGAACAGAAACCGGAGAAAACCACAACATTGTACAGGAACTGCGAGGACAGTTTTCATTCTCATGGAAGTAGAATGAGTGTAAAGTTGCACTACTTACATTCTCACCTAAGAAAATTTCCGGATAACCTAGGCGATGTTAGTGATGAGCAGGGTGAACGCTTTCATCAAGATCTAAAGTTCATGGAAGGACGTTACCAGGGCAAGTGGGATATCAATATGATGGCCGACTATTGTTGGGGCTTGATGAGGGATATTCCAGACGCTATGCACAGTAGATCGTCTACGAAGAGAAAGTTACTACCATCGTAGGTATGTTTACATTAACTAAACCCATTCCTTCTATTACATTCATTGTTGTCCCATATTACTCTTTATTCATAGTTGTATTATATTTTAACTAATCTATCAAATGACATGTATCATTTCATTGCGATTTGTTTCTCTCCCTTAGTATATATATATATATATATATATATATATATATATATATATATTATATATATATATATATATATATATGATATTATATATATATATATATATGTGTGAAGACAGATTTCTCTTTTGCCCTCACGATAATCATGTACACCTCTCATAATAGCTTGTACACGGCTATATATACCTGTAACATCACTCAAAAAAGGGGTTCTCTGTATGTTAATTTTAATTATTATTTCATTATGTAAGAAAAATATTCGGTGACTCTTCTGTATGGCACTATTGTCGTGAAAGTGAGTCACCCTGAATGCTGCCCGAGAAATGCCTGGCATTCGAAGGAAAAAAAAATAAGGTCAGTTAAGACCTCACGGTTATAGAGAGAGGTCGTGTTAAGGCTGTCGGCCTTGTTAGAAAAGCCGGGAAATTGTGGCTTTGATGTACCATTATGTGTGTTAAACTGTTCACTATCATTAATTAATGACTGTGGAACTGGCCTATTGTGTTAATTAACAGATAGATTGCATTATTAATTGTTCTTAACCATTGATACCATTATTTACTATTTAATTTAATTAGTCTTAGAAATAAAAATAAGAAGCAATTACTCTTTTTTATACCACTTGTACTTAACTCCTCAGTTAGTACCATATATATATATATATATATATATATATATATATATATATATTATATACCCCTATATATATAATATTATATAATATATATTAAAATATATATATATTAAATATATTATATATATATATATATATATATATTATACTATATATTATATATAAATACTATATATATATTATATATATATATAATATATATATATTAAGTATATATATATTATATTTTGTCAGTAATATTAATATCTTATAATATTTATATTTATAATTTATTTTATAAGATTTATTTTTTTAAATTATTAATTATTATATATAAATATATATTTTCTATATATATTTTTCTGTAAACATATATATATATATATATATATATATATATATATATATATATATATATATATATATATATTAATATATTATATATATAATATATATATATATATATATATATATATAATATATATATATATATATATATATATATATATATATATATTATATATTATATATATATATTATTCCAAGTAATGTGATAGACCCTCTTGAAAAAGGTAAAAATCATAAAATTTCACAAATCTGTGTTACACACATATCTCACAAATGCGATGTGATATGCAAACACCGATTACATTTTGGAATCAGCACATCTATAATCATATTGCAAAACCCCGGTCCACAGAAATTTCATGTTACCAGTGTTTAAAGTTAATTAAACAAAAAAAGTAAATAAAAACTATTTTTACCTATGCAAACCATTCACATATTAAAAATAATTAATGAAAATTGAAAAAGTTTGTAGTTAAAGATATTAACTAAACTTCATTGAATAAGCTCTAAGGTTAAAATGACAGAACATTAGTAGTTCTCCATTTCAGGGGATAACCTTATTTCTTGTGGCCCTCATAATATTCCTCCTGTTCTAATATTCTTTCACTTGTCGGCACTGGATGACGTTGGAGCTGGAAGGTATATTTCTAGTTTTTCAATTCATAAAACTACTTTCCAGTGTTTTTCCACATTGAAGGCGAATATCATTGTCTTCACTGGGCAAAGTAGACAAACTTATTATATTGGTTTATTCTTGATGGTAATTTCGTATGTAGCCTTTTACTTTTATGTACAATAATCACATCGTCAGAAGAATGGGACTTTCCTTTTTCCCTCTCACTTTCTTTTCTGTATGACGATTTTGATGCCACAATTTCTTTAAAACAATCCATTAAAGAAGTGAAATGGACCTTCAGCTCACTTATCCCCACTACTTAAATCACGTCAGCAAAAGAGTCAGGAGCTAAATTTTCAAGCATTTCTTTCCATGCCTCAACGACCATATTTTTTACTGATTCATCTGATTCATGTTGAAAAATTAGCTTGAATCGCAGATCTAAGAAGTAGCTACACACAAAGATTTATCACATAGAAACTTAGAAAGTCTTTTTTCTACTGATTTCTTAAACTCTTCAACGAGTGTAATTATTCCACTGAAGCTTTTGCTTTTAATTGCCTTATTTAAAAATAGATTTATTGCTAAAATGGAAGGGATCACTTGGGCGACTGTTACTTCACGTTTAATGCTTGTTTTTAGTGATGTTGTCAAATGGCTCAAGTAAATGGAATAATTTTGCCACTGAAAATCAGTCAACATTTTCTGATTGCATTCAGCAGCGTATATGGATAGGGGAACTTTTTCTTCAAACAATCTTTTAAGCATATCATAAGTTCTGTTCCAGCGTGTAGAAACGTCTTGAATTAATTTATGCTGTTTGACATTCAGCTGCATCTGTAAAGTTTTAAGCTTTGCAGCTGCGTTGCTGAATGGTGAAAATGAGAGGATATGCTTCTGCAAGTAAATAAAATATCTTTAACAGACTTCTGACATAATATTGAATCGTGAATGCATAGTTGCAACATGTGAATAAAACATGAAATTGATAGCAAGCCACTCTCCCTTATACCAGCTACCATGTTTGGTCAATTATCCCGTATCATAAATGAATTTCTATTTTAGAATATTGAAAAAAAATGTCAAAGGCCCTCTATAGGATCTGACAAATGAACAAAGATTTTCGCCCATATTGGCTACAAAATTTGGCTATATTTTTATGTTTTTGGGAAAATAAGTTTTCTAAATTTCAATTTTAAATTGAAAAACAACTTTCCCTTATGTTGACGTAATTATTGTTTATAAAGTTCAATATTCGGCCCGAATAGTTCGGCCAAAAAGCCGAACTGAATATTCGGCATTTTGGCCGAATAGGCCGAATACCCGAATACTTACCGAATATTCGGCACATCCCTAATACTTAGTATATATATATCATTATATATATATATATATATATATATATATATATATATATATATATATATATATATATATATATATATATATATATATATATATATATATATATATATAATCTGAATCAGGATGTTTACCAAAATCATAAATGTAAGAAGCGAGAGCACAAGCTCTACAGCTCATTGAATCTGATGGAAAATTACAAAATGTTTCTGGCGATGATATGGATGTTCTGACAGACTTTTTCACTACTCATTAATGAAACATTCAATATTTCTCATCAATCAGCTATTAAGTTGGTAAGCAGTCAGTTTTTGTACAGTTGTAGGAGTTCTTTAAATATTTATTCATAATAATCAAAGTTTTAAAAAAAATTATAATATAAACATGATAATATTTATAGAATGTTAGTGTGAAAAGGAAAATTTATTTTTCAATTGATTTGATCTATATTTTATTTTCTTGTTATTTTCCAGTAAAGTCCTAATGTCTACTCAAAAATTAATTTAATTTAATATTTATATTATAGGAAACATATTACCTACTTTAGGAAAAAAATTGTCATTTTTCTATAAAAAGGATTGTTTACAAATATTGATACAAAAACATGTTTTAAGAAGTTGAATACTAACTACTTCCCAAGAAAAGAAAGGTGGAAACTACTGACGATGAGAGAGCAAATATATGCGAAGTTACTTTCAAGCATTTTTATAGTAGGGAGTAGGATCGCTGAAATAGTCAAACTTGTACTTCTGAAGGAAGGGGTTGTGCCTATGGTGGAGTGGAACAGCGACAGCATTACCCGTGTTTGGCGGTGCATAATTTGTTCCGTGTTGGAGATCTCGGGTATACGTGTTTGGAGTATGGTATTGTTTTGGTATTTGGAGATTGTTTCTTGAGTTAATTGAGTATGATTGTGTTTCTGGTGTAGTTTTTTTCTTTCTGGATGCAGGTGGTTGTTTTAGTGCTAGATGTAGGGGGTGCTCTGTTGAGAGTAATTTACTGT
>JABUQX010093107.1:10000-24947 GCA_015478945.1 Trachelipus rathkii | reverse complement strand
GCTAAAGAAACGTAATTAATGAAAGTTTAAGATGGATGGGAAGAGGGATCTGCAATTTTTAGAAATCGTTCTACGGTTGCACTGTAAATGTTTTAAGCAATAACTATTTAAGCTCTATAATTTTCTCTATGTGACCATCCAGTATTGGAACACCTCTATTACACTTTAATGTTACATCGAAGTACGCAGTTTCACATCCCTCCTTCGCAGCAGCTGTAGTCGCATTCTATAAGCCGTATACTCCGTCTGATCCACATACAGCAACATGCAACTTCGCTGGATCACTGGGTGTGTAAGGATGTCTATCTGAAAAATCCGATGTGTGACTAGCACATGTATACCATGATTTTAAAATGAACCACCACTTTTGAATATACGTTATAATTCCCATAGTTGTAACCTTTTTAAAATGTACTATAATGACAAGAGCTGTTAACGCTGCAACCTCCACACCGATACTGATGCCTTCAACAGAAACAGTCTCAGCTACAGTGTAGCCCATAGTCTTTTAAAAGCTAGTGACGTCAGCAAACGTGAATTTTCAATGAAACCTTTACCAATTAATCCATCAGCTATTTCTTGATATATATATAATATAATATATATATATATATATATATTATATATATATATATATATATATATATATATATATATTATATATTATATATATATTATATATATACTATATATATATATATAAAGGTTAGTAATATGTTTTTATTTTAAAGAGCATTTATTACATAGTCGGAAACTAAATAATCATTGACATATAAATTTTTAGCATCGAAAATATTTACAAATTCATTGACACAGATATTGTTTAAAAAACATTTGATGAAATAAACACAATAAACTCCGCATAAACTAGAGTATGAGGGTTGAACAGCCCGAGTCAAAGTTTTTATATAATTTACATTGTTATATTTTAAAAATGAAATGATGTAATGATTATCTAAAATAAATTTCAAGCCTAAAGAATCAATCAGGTACACATCTCCATTCTTCTCCTTGTAGATGGAAATCCAATGTCCCCACGATGTTACATCTCGAGGCGATGTGTTGAACACGAATCCGCTATCCTTCTTCAGCCTCACAGAATCTACTTCATTAATAGCGAACACCCCTAAAAATCGAGGCTCGTTTTTAAACATAACTTTTATTTCTTCTTCATTCATCTTTAGTAATTCAAAAGCACATTACGGGCTCGGTCAATTTCAATAAGCTGAGGGTGTTCCAGATAAACGATAACGGTAAATGGATGTTTGAGACTACCGCTAAAATGAGAGATTGAGTCTAATGTCCCTTTCCCTTCAAGAATGTTTAAATGACTTGCGTTACAAGCTGAAAGATCTGCGCTGAGATCAAACGCGTATAAATTACTATTCTTTGCGTATTCTTCAAGGTTCATTCCAGTACCACTATCACCGCATGAAACAGTGTTGGCTATTAGGTCGTGGAAAGGTCGCGAACATAGAGATTGCACCCCATTATATGACATTTCATAATCACGTCCGTATGGCTGTCCATTTACATGTAAACTGACACCCCTTAGTCCAAAAGGGGCGAATTTATATGGGGATTTTTTATAATGTCCTGAATATGCATCGTGTTCTACAATTCCAGCTATTTTGTGGTAGATTCCCGTTAACAATATTTGGAATACTGATGCTTGATAATCCGTGAGTGAAGTTAAATACTTTGGTTTCCACTCTTCTGATTGGGTACTTGGCTGTGGTTGTTAAAAGCGACTTCTCAATTTCCAAATGCCTTTGGGGAAATAACTTCACCTTTCTAACATAGAGAAAAGCCTCTAGCAGTTTGAAGATAGGTTCTGGACATGCAGTTGTAGCAGTAGGACTACTTTTTATTTTAAGTGCGAATTTCGGACTTGAACGGGATAAGCGGATTCTAGCATCTACAGATGGAAGAATAAGTCTTTCCTGAGAGAATATATCGCCATTTAAACGACCGTAGAATTCGTAAGTGTTATTTATGACTTTAGCCGCTTTATCTACATGTGTAGCCTCATCTTTGAAGCTGTAAAAACCACATGATTGAAGATGAGACTGCTTAGCATCATCAGAAAAGTTCAGTAGATGTTCTATGTAGCTTCTATAAGGATAACTAGCTGCTGAAGTGCCAAGCGAAGTTTCATTGAGATAAACATCAATCTGGTTAAAACAAGTATATAGGAAGTTTGACTCTGCATACACTATGTGGTCGTCACCTGCAGGAAGATCTGTGCCATCAGGGTTTGTCAATTTCGTTTTAAAATATAGAAATACATTAGATGGATCTAGATATTGGTCTGAGGTGCCTGGGATATTGAACTCTAAAGGAACGTCAGTGCTGGTTATCGAGTGTGTGGGATTAATGCTGATGAAGTTGGTGTCGCTCACGCTAATCTGAGTAGGATTCATCGAGAAGAGATCCAATTCGCTCTTGCAGCAGTCTGGACTAGCAGGGTGAAGGAAATGCATCTTGTTGGTGTGGTGTTAGGCTGAATAATGAACAAAGCTTCAGAAGTAACCCCCTTATATACATGGTATCCGAAAGATGTAGTTAAAGATACCATATAGTAGTTAAATGGTGAATACATCCATACGTTTTGTAGATTTGGGCCTTTTAGCCTTAGGGTTTTTCCGGGCTGTGATTTTCTTACGGCCTTGCTTCTTCTTCAGAGCTCTCTTCGTCTTAGGCTTTTTCCTATTTGTGGCGGTCCTGAGTCCTTTAACTTTAGCCCTGCCCTGCCCTGTCATTTTACGTCTTATTTTGCGTTTAACGTCATCGAGCATCTCGTCGGAAACCTCAGCAATCCGCCTTTTTAATGAAGCACGAGGATTGGCTCCTGTCGCTATATCTTGCATCGTGTGCAGGCCTGTTCTTATAGCTTTTTTACCTAGATATTCACCCCCTCTTCTAAATACGGGGATGGCGCTCCGCAGTAACTTAGTGAAAAATCCTCCAAGACCGTATCCTCTTTGTGATCTCGATCCAATGAATACTCTTTCCATACTTATTACTAAGGTGACTGGAGCTTCCTCCCTATACTGTCTTTACACTGCAAGAGTATACCAATGAATGAAAAAATGCAATTGATTATGTCCCTTATATAGCCTGCAGAGGCATCTATTTCTTGAATGAAATCGAGTAGCATATAGATGAGATTTTCAATTCTGGTTAAAAAATGTTCCATCATTTTATAGCTGATGGGGACGTTTCTTTCTAATGTGTACTTTACACATCAATGTGCCACTTGTAAATGGATATGGCCGTCCTTCCACGTCCTTTATATGTACTCTTATAGATCCGATCAATGACCTGTTCAGTGAGAGATAGTGGACATTTGGGAATGTTATTACCTTGTTCTCTTCAGGAAAATAAACTACCCTTAACAGAGGAGCTGTAGTGTCGCCCACATATTGGTGCTCCACTATATCAGTGTAAACGTATGCCATCCCAGGGTGTTTGAGCATCTCTGAGGTGATACAAGTATAATGTAACACCCTGTCTTGCTCGTCGATTAGTTCTTCCTTGGTTATATGTTCGTTTTCTACCGTCTTCATGACCCTTTTCAGCATAGTAAGGTACAGTCATGCAGGACATCTAACCAACCTTTAACGTTCATGAACGTGTTTCGTTTTGCCATGACGATCTTTCCTGAAGGAAAAACACGTCAATATCCAAGGTTAAATGCTTGCCGTTGATCTCAAAGTTAATTAAACTTCGGTCATCAGAGGGATGAATATATGTGTTGTAAATTGATCTCCCACACATATTACTAGTGCGCTAGAAGCGTATTTAAATAACTGAACATTGCAGGAACTGACTTAAAATAGGATTTTCTCAATACAATTCTTTCATAAAAGTACTCTCTTGTCCCCATAGTAACGCGGTTTAGAGCACCTGTGTTCTTCACATCCAATATAGTTTCAACACAGTCTACACTTCTGTAAACATTCATCCAATAAAGATTATGCGGTACATTTTCCACATCTGTATTTAATATCACTTCACACAACCCTACTTCATAAACGTCTCTTTCAATGTCAATAGGGTTCAGTAACTCTGTCGTGAAGTCTGAGAGTTTATTATCAGGATGTAGATTCATCGAAGCCGAAGAAGGCAGAGTTAAATAGAAGTGATCTGTACTCGCCATGGTCACAATGAATACTGATTAATGATTCTTAATTTCACTTGCTTTTATATACGAGTTAAACTTGGCCGGATATCCTGCCCATTTAACCAAGTACTGTTTATTTCGTCCCTTTCCTTTCGAACCTAATATCTTTTCAATTTTATACACATTACTTTCAGGATTGAAGCGTATTTTTTGTATTTCCTGTTTATAAAAACCGCCTTTTATCTTTTCACCGTCTAAATCCTCCAAATAATATAATTTTAATCCATCATAAGGGAAGTCTCGAATATTGTGAACTTTGAAAACCTCTGTAGACCACCCTGACTCATAGCCTTTCCTAAACCTTTCCGCCTGTCTGGAGACTCGTACATAATCCCCTAAGCACACACCTGAATTATCCTTTATTTTCCTGACTCTTCGTTGTGAATGAGCCACCATCGTAGGCTTTATTTTCGACATTTCTAGAGGGGTAGATTTTATAGTTCTGTGGAACGACCTATTATAAGAATGAGCAAGGTCTTGTAGTATGTCAATATACTTAAAAAGTATTATTGCGGGTAAAGTAAACCAGGTGGCATTTTCTCCTTTGATAGTAACGCTGTACTCTTTCAACTATAGCTGGCTTTATTACTGAGAATGTAATTGTAATACCCCATGTCGTGCTCTTTAACTAATTCTTGAAATTCTCGACCTAGAAACTCAGTGCCTTGGTCAGTCCACAGCATTCTTGGCCATCGCCTGTCACCCTCAATAATTTCTCTCAAGGCCTCAGATACAGTACCTGACTTTTTATCTTTTAAAGGTTTTAACCATAAATATCTAGAATACACATCAATGGTAAAAAGTATGTATTGATACCCATCGTTGTACGAGCTGTATTTAACCATTTCGGATAAATCCAGCTGCCATACGCTATCGAGACAGGGGGCTATGGTTTTCCGGGTAGGAAATTTTCTGCGAACAGGCTTATGTAGAGTGAAAGCCTCCTCACCCTCTAAATATGCTTTCAACTCTTTCCGGCCAATGTCCGGAAACCTCGAGGCAAACCTTGTGAATCCACCATAGCTATTAGGCTCCTTCACATCGTAATAATACTTATCAACCACTTCCTTAGCCTCCATGGTGTCTACTGGCATGAGTAAAAACATTTTATATATATATATATATATATATATATATATATATATATATATATATAATATTAATATATATAAATAATATAATATATATATATATTATATATATATATATATATATATATATATGGTAAAAACAAATATAAAACATAGTGTTTAATATGATGAATTTATTTATTTATTCACAAGTGAGCAAATTAGAACAATGAACAAATTTATAAATATATATATATTATATAATATATATATTTAATTATATAGTATATATATATTATATTCATATATATATATATATATATATATATATATATATATATATATATATTGAATTAATAATATTAATAACATCATAACGTAACTATGAATTAATCCATTTAAGATTAGGGTGTGGGGCTTTTCTTACTCTTCCTTTAACCACACGTTTGAATTTATCTGAAGCGTAGGACGAACCTGAAGGACTAGAATCGGGTCTTGGTGTCTTAGGAATATCATCCAAGTCTGCTAATCTGCGTGTGTTCAAGATTAAAGAACGGGGAAAATTTATAGTCTGAAGCTCCTGTTTGATAGCAGGCCACCCTGTTACAGCCCCTTTCTTCCAGTCGCGCGAGAGATCAGCTATTAAATCCACAATGTTTGATCCTTTAACTACCTCATCATCAATAATGATTTGACCTAGCTCATTCCAAGTTATTTGTTCTTTTAAAATATTATAGAGAGTTAGTCCTGATTTGCGAGACCTGTTTGGCAAGCTCTCCTCTAGGATATTTCTTAAGTTGTCTTCGTACTTCACCTCAGGTTTTACTTCTTGTGGCAAATTTGTTTCCTCCACGTCAGACTTAATTAGTGGGCCCTTTAGATGCAGATCCTTGAGGCTTAATAATTTCTGCATTGCATCTTGGTATAAGATACGCTTCTCATGTATGTTAATGTCTGAATTTAATATCCGATACACCTCTTTCTCGTAGTTGTTATCTGTTCCTTTAGGGTCGAACAGGCTGTAAGGTAGAGTTTTTGCTGATGAATTTGTGTGCGGTCAAAGGTTGTTGATTCTTCGAGAGAAATGGTGAGATGTGGTGGTTGAATTTGCAGTGAGGACTGCACTGCGTAAGGCGGTGTTTGGGTAGGCTGAGTATGGGGATTCTGCATCGATGAAGTAGTATTACACTTCATTTTCTCATACTCGTTAAACGGCAATACAGCGACCTTCTTCATTATGAAGATATCCACTTGGTAATCAGAGGAGCAATTACTGAGAAAAGTAGAGGAAGGAAAACACCACCCCCCTTCTGCAGCACCTTCTTTTTATTTTTCAGTTGCTTTATGTTACGGGAGAGTTTTTTAATGGTGTTTCTATGTCGACGCAGCTTTACCTTCTGAGGCCTGTTTAAAGGAACATTCCCCTTTATAAGATTCAAGCAGAGTTCACATACACACTGGACGAACTTCTCATCATCACAGATTATTTTACGCTTTTCAGCCGGTTTCAGCTTTTTAAATCTTTTTATAAGAGGTAAATACTTTACAACTAAACTACTCATTATGCAGGAATGTACACAGTTTCTATCTCATGCGGTAGAATGTTGGTGCGGAGCAGAACTCTATGCGTGTTCCTAGGATGAAGCTCACACAGCAAGTATCCGTATGGATCCGAAGTAACTTCTTTATATACTTTCAAGAACTCTTTTCTTGCCAACGGAAACATCTGAGACCCTAGAACATTGACCTGGCTCATATCTCTTCTTTGTCCAAACAGAATCAGATACGAGTGTTTAAAGAAACAGTCCTCATGTGCTTGCTTTGATGAAAAATGTTCTGTGTAATGAAAAATACAGATATATTTAAATGATGGGAATACACCGTAAACGTCTCAGCTATATCTTCGTTTAACTTGTGCAACATGTCGTCCAGTACTATAACTTTATGGCCTTGTACATTTTCCAATGATTTAATATCGTATATCCCTTCATGGAATTCTACTATATTATTATACTCATTAAACTTCTCCTGGAATACACTATAGCACCAGATTATTTTCACGGGTGCATGCTCAAAAATTCCACCATCCTTTAATATGTTTAACAGCAGAAAGGTTTTTCCGCAGCTTGTGGGACCCGCCACCATACATGTAGCAGGGCTGAAGAACATGAATTTACCCACATCCATACTCGTAGCGTGCTCGAGGTATAATGTAGCTTTCGAAGGTATGGTAAGAAACAATATGATATAACTATATATATATATATTATAATATATATTATA
Source organism: Trachelipus rathkii (assembly GCA_015478945.1). NCBI lineage: Eukaryota > Metazoa > Arthropoda > Malacostraca > Isopoda > Trachelipodidae > Trachelipus > Trachelipus rathkii. The sequence continues at coordinate 17,408 of JABUQX010093107.1, read as the reverse complement.
ATATATGATGTAAGTCACTCCGTGTTCTGGTGGGGAAGTAAATATATAGTGAAGTGTTTAAGTTAGTTTCCCCCAAACGAAAATACTTACAGAATGAACCATAAAAGAAAAAGTAACAGAAATATCAATATGTCTATTAAATTTAAAAATGACTTATTTTCATTATTCAGATGTTAATAATTAAAAATTGTATATTAAAAATATTACATTGTTATATTATATTATAAATATTATCAATATTTGATAAAAATATATATATTTTATAAAAACTTAGTTTTAAGCAATAATAATGAACTTTTAACAATAAACTCCATCTTGTGTTTATATTATGTTCAGAATGTGAAGGCAAACGCCATCTACCGACAGCTTCTGCAATGTTTCATTTTATTATATTTACAAAAATCCATTTTTAGAAAAGTTAGACCATAAAATATATTTTTTTTAAATGTATTTAAAATATTATAATAAAAATAAAAATAAAAGTTATAAATTGGTCAAATGTAAATAGTAATAATATTTGTATAAAAACTTGATTATTATATATGTAACTTTTTTTATTATAACTTTGTACGACTTTTTCGTTAAAAATAAATAATCTGTTGTTTCGCTTTTGTCTTATTAGCCTTTAAAGAGATAATTCGTAGCGCTTTGCTACCACTAAGAGATAATTTGCTAATAAAGAACAATAAGCTGAAATATCAGATCCGACCTACGAAGCCAGGAAGAAGAAGAAACTACAAGAAGTTGGACTCCCTCGTCTCTCTACTAGAAGTTGAACTGCCACGTCTCTCTACAAGAAGTTGGGCTGCCTCGTCTCTCCCCCGGAGTTGGACTACAAGATCTCCGACTGGCCCTACTTCTCTCCCTCTCTCTGAGCCTACCAAGAGGCTTAGAAACCTCCTCAGGGTTACCAAGAACCCTTTGGACGATCTTCAAGAGGTTCTCCTGTAGGTGGATGGTCTCCGTGGATGGTGATATCTTCGCCGGACCTCCGAGATCCTCCAGTTAGTCTGCCACCTAAAAAGTAGTTTAACTACTAAAGAGATAATTTCGCAGGTAGCCGCTGAGGTTACCTGTCATAGAGATAACTACAGAGAGTATTTTGTATACTCTCTGTCCCTTCCAGATTGTCCCACGGTTGGCCAGAAGAACACCCAGCCTCCTGTTTAGCCAACGATTTAGCACAGATCAGCATACCCTCTCCGACAACCTTCGATCGCCTTTGCCTTAGCCGGACTTAATCCGAACCAGTCGACGGCTTGTCCTGAAGTGGAACAGACTGACATCGCGACATACATGCTGATCATCCTCCGTCGCTATATAGTTGTCATACCAGATAATAGGATATCATATCGAGTGGTGACCATATAACTGATAATAATATAACCAGAACTGACGACTATATAATTGGTGATCCTAGAGCTGAAAATTTGATACCACGAAGATGGCAGACGAACAAGGACAGGATAACAATCAAAGAGAGGCAGAATCCATTTCAACAATGAAAATTAAACCACCAACTTTTTCGGAATCTTCAGTCCCGACATGGTTTCGTGTCATGGAAGCACAATTTCATCTCGCTAACATAAGGTCCTCACGAACTAAGTACTTTCATGCTATGTCACAAATTCCGCCTGAAGTTTTGGATAGAATATCTCAAGCCGAACTTGACGCAGAAGATTATGACCGTTTCAAAACGGCGGTCGTGAATACTTACGAAAAATCTAAGGTGGAGCTTTATAATGATCTACTTTCCAAAAAGGTCTACAGTGGCAAACCATCTATATATCTACAGGATATGATTCGGCAGGCAGAGAAATTAAATATAGGAGAGGACTTGGTCAGAGTGCAATTTTTGAAAACTCTACCGAGTCACATTCGCACAACCTTAGCCGCCCATTCTACTCTCACACTTCAACAGTTGGGAGATTTAGCTAATGACATCTTGTTATTAAGCCCACAAGCTCCTGTCATGGCTGTATCATCCCCTGCCACCGCCATTGCCCCCGCCGCATCAAGATCAAGAACAACCACTACTTTTGGCCTGGCGCCGTTCCACGAAAATCAACGACCAAAGGTGTGTAGAGGCCACATTTATTATGGACCACGCTCTAAAAGCTGTAAACCATGGTGTACATGGCCAAACAAAACGGGACTAAACATCCTACCTAATTCTAGACCTCCATCAAGAGCAGCATCCCCAACTCCGTCGGAAAACTAAAGGAGCAAGTTGACATTTGTGCCGTGTCAACTTCGCAGTTAACAATAGATGTACGGATTTTTGGCACCATGCACCAGTTTTTACTAGATACCGGAGCCAGCATATCTAGCCTTCCATATAACATGGTCTCTAACATGACGCTGCACCCTTCAAACGTCACTTGTTCCGCAGCCAATGGCTCGCCCATAAAGTGTCATGGGGAAGTTGTAGCAAATATCAGTATACCAAAATTAAGAAGAGAATTCACCTGGACATTTATAGTAGCAGAAATTACTATGCCTATTATTGGAATGGATTTTCTTCACAATTTTGGTCTCCTAATTGACTGTGGACAAAGAACACTGCAAGATACTTATACTACTCTTCTAGCTCCGTTGAAAATAACCTCTGAGGAGGTACCATCTCTTCACGCTCAACTTCAAGGTGAAAATACAGACATAACTTCACTCCTACAAGATTTCCCGTCCTTAATTTCACCTATAGACATCAACAATCTAGTAATTAAAGATAATGGACCAAAACACTACATAGAAACTGGTGATTCAACCCCAGTTTTTGCCAGAGCTCGCCGATTACCTGACGACAAGTTAAAGGCGGCAAAAGCTGAATTTGACATTCTTCTAAAAAGTGGAATAGTGAGGCCAAGTAAATCTGCATGGGCGTCTCCTTTACACCTCGTGCCTAAGAAAACACCTGGAACATGGAGACCTTGTGGGGATTTCAGAGCCCTTAACAGCATAACAAAACAGGATAGATATCCCATTCCACACATTCAGAGCCTATCTCAACGCCTGCATAACTCTACCATATTCTCCAAGATTGACCTTCAAAAGGCTTATCACCAAATCCCCATCAGACCAGAAGATATAGAGAAAACAGCAGTCATCACTCCGTTTGGTCTCTTCGAATTTTTATCTATGCCTTTTGGTTTAAAGAATGCGGGAGCTACATTTCAAAGAGTAATGGACGCCATCTTCAGAGACCTTCCCTTCGTGTTTACCTATTTAGACGATTGTCTCATTTTTTCTACATCCAAAACTGAACATGAAAATCATCTGAAACAAGTTTTTAAACTCCTCCAAGAAAATGGTTTTAAAATCTCTTTAGAAAAATGTGAATTTAATCAATCTTCACTCAATTTTCTCGGCTACACCGTGTCTTCAGAAGGACTATGTCCTCCCAACGAAAAGAAAGAATCCATCTCAAGTTTTCCTCTACCGTGCGATTCAGCATCTCTACGAAGATACCTTGGGATGTTAGGATACTACAGAAGATTTATCCCTAATTTTGCCAAAATCGTCTTCCCATTATCTGAAAAAGCCAAGTTTCATCCCAAGGATAAATCTCTTGAATGGACTCCAGAAGAAGTGACAGCTTTTCAAGATACTAAGGAAGCTCTTCAAAATGCCCTAACACTCCCTTTCTCTTTACCTAATGTCTCACATTTACAACTCGTAACTGACAGCAGTCAGACTTCAATCGGAGCAGCATTACACCAGATGATTGATGGTCAACCTGTTCCCATTGACTTCTACAGCAAGAAGTTATCAGATCCCCAAAGAAGATATTCTGCTTTCGACAGAGAACTTTTGGCAGCATATTATGCTGTCCTTCATTTTAAACACATGTTAGAGGGAAGAGTCGTCACCCTTTGCACAGATCACAAACCTCTTGTTTCCGCTTTCTACTCCAAAAATCCTGCAAAAAGTGATCGTCAACAGCGACATCTCTCAGTACTAACAGAATATATTTCTACAGCAAGTTATATCAGAGGAGCAGACAATATGGTGGCCGACACTTTTTCCCGGATTCATTCGGTATCAGTTGACGCTGTCGATTTGCCTGCAATAGCTCGCCTTCAAGAAAAAGATGAAGAAATCAAGACCTATCATGATCGTCTTCATAATTATCCCCTGCAGGACAACCTCAAGATATGGTGCGATACCTCTACTTCTTTTCCCAGACCATTTCTTCCGAAGCCAGCTCGCCTTCAAATATTTAATACGTTGCATCAAATGTCCCATCCTGGTATCAAAGGTACTTTACGACTGATCAAGAAAAGATATTTTTGGCCTTGTATGGATCGTGACATTAGGCTTTTTGTACGCACTTGTGAGCAGTGCCAGCTGTCTAAAGTTCATCGTCACACCAAAACAACGGTCACTCCATTAGAAATTCCTTCTTCAAGATTCGAAACAGTTCATATAGATATAGTGGGTCCTTTTTCACCTTCAGCATTTTGTGGATCTTCTTCTCCAGTTTTTCGTTATCTACTTACCTGCATCGACCGAAACACAAAATGGGCTGAAGCCTTCCCAATTACAAACACTACAGCAAAATCTGTTGCCTATGCTTTTATGCAGTGGATATCTAGATTCGGTGTTCCTCTCTATGTGATTTCTGACAGAGGTCCTCAATTCGAAAGCGAGTTCTTCAGTGAGTTGTCACATATGATTGGTTTCCATCGTCTTCGAACAACCTCTTACCACCCACAAACAAATTCCCAGATAGAAAGGTTTCACCGATCTCTCAAGACTGCCTTGATGGCACGTAAAGAAAACTGGCTTCTGTCTTTACCCATCACTCTACTTGGTCTCAGATGCATTCCAAACGATTCCGGTTATTCCGCCTTTGAAGCAGTAACTGGAAAAACTCCACTTTGTCCTATGGACATTCTTCAATCTTCTCCTAACAACAAACAAGAAATGGATTCTTTTATGAAGAAATTTATCGCCCACATGAAAGAATTGGACTTTAGAGACCTTCCTACTTTTCACTCCTTCAACAATTCTTCATATATTCCGGAGGCACTCAAGACCTGTTCTCATGTCTTCCTAAGGACTGATAGGATCAGAAAACCCTTAGAAGCTCCCTATAGTGGTCCTTTCAAAGTCCTTCAACGAATGCCACATTGTTTCAAGATAGAACTCAGGAATGGTCAAACTACAGTAGTCTCAATTAGCCGTTTAAAACCTGCTTTTATGGAAACGGTAACGTCAACGATTCCTGATGATCCTGATGTCTCTGATGTCCCTGATGATCCTACTGTCTCTGGTGTCCCTGATGATCCCGATATCCCTGATGATCCTGATGTCCCTGATGATCCTGATGTCCCTGATGACCCTGATGTCTCTGATGACCCTGATGATCCTGATGTCGCTGACGCCGCCGATGTTCCTGATGTCCCTGACGTTGCTGATGTCCTAAGGATTCCTACTGTCCCTATTCTTCCAAGTGCCCCCCTTACTAGACGAAACCCTCCCCGTAGAGTCCGCTTCAGGATAGAAGCCACTCAGTGCCCCTCTTAGTGATTACATAAAATACTAATAATAAAAGAAATAAACACTCCCTAATAGAGTCCGCTTCAGGATAGAAGCCACTCAGTGCCCCTTTTAGTGATTTTATCAAATATATAAAAAAAAGAAATACACATTTCCTAATAGAGTCCGATTCAGGATGGAATCCACTCAGTCCCTTTCTTTAAGTGTTCCCCTCAGCACCGGTTCCTCTTCATGATGTAAGTCACTCCGTGTTCTGGTGGGGAAGTAAATATATAGTGAAGTGTTTAAGTTAGTTTCCCCAAACGAAAATACTTACAGAATGAACCATAAAAGAAAAAGTAACAGAAATATCAATAAGTCTATTAAATTTAAAAATGACTTATTTTCATTATTCAGATGTTAATAATTAAAAAATTGTATATTAAAAATATTACATTTGTTATATTATATTATAAATATTATCAATATTTGATAAAAATATATATATTTTATAAAAACTTAGTTTTAAGCAATAATAATGAACTTTTAACAATAAACTCCATCTGGTGTTTATATTATGTTCAGAATGTGAAGGCAAACGCCATCTACCGACAGCTTCTGCAATGTTTCATTTTATTATATTTACAAAAATCCATTTTTAGAAAAGTTAGACCATAAAATATAATTTTTTTAAATGTATATAAAATATTATAATAAAAATAAAAATAAAAGTTATAAATTGGTCAAATGTAAATAGTAATAATATTTGTATAAAAACTTGATTATTATATATGTAATTTTTTTTATTATAACTTTGTACGACTTTTTCGTTAAAAATAAATAATCTGTTGTTTCGCTTTTGTCTTATTAGCCTTTAAAGAAATAATTCGTAGCGCTTTGCTACCACTAAGAGATAATTTGCTAATAAAGAACAATAAGCTGAAATATCAGATCCGACCTACGAAGCCAGGAAGAAGAAGAAACTACAAGAAGTTGGACTCCCTCGTCTCTCTACTAGAAGTTGAACTGCCACGTCTCTCTACAAGAAGTTGGGCTGCCTCGTCTCTCCCCCGGAGTTGGACTACAAGATCTCCGACTGGCCCTACTTCTCTCCCTCTCTCTGAGCCTACCAAGAGGCTTAGAAACCTCCTCAGGGTTACCAAGAACCCTTTGGACGATCTTCAAGAGGTTCTCCTGTAGGTGGATGGTCTCCGTGGATGGTGATATCTTCGCCGGACCTCCGAGATCCTCCAGTTAGTCTGCCACCTAAAAAGTAGTTTAACTACTAAAGAGATAATTTCGCAGGTAGCCGCTGAGGTTACCTGTCATAGAGATAACTACAGAGAGTATTTTGTATACTCTCTGTCCCTTCCAGATTGTCCCAGAGTTGGCCAGAAGAACACCCAGCCTCCTGTTTAGCCAACGAGCTCGTGCAGATCAGCATACCCTCTCCGACAACCTTCGATCGCCTTTGCCTTAGCCGGACTTAATCCGAACCAGTCGACGGCTTGTCCTGAAGTGGAACAGACTGACATCGCGACATACATGCTGATCATCCTCCGTCGCTATATAGTTGTCATACCAGATAATAGGATATCATATCGAGTGGTGACCATATAACTGATAATAATATAACCAGAACTGACGACTATATATATATATATATATAATTATATATATATATATATATATATATATATATATATTATATATATATATATATATATATATATAGTTATTTATGAACAAAAATATAAACACCATTTTCAGTTACATCTTTAAAATAAGCTAAAGAACAATGATCAAAATTTACAAATTCATGTTTTATTAGTTTAAACAAAGTGTTCATGTAAAATAATATAAACATTTCAAAAGGCTTTCATCGTATTTTTTAAAAATTACTTAAGCCGTAACATTAAGGCGGGTA
>JABUQX010093107.1:2500-5000 GCA_015478945.1 Trachelipus rathkii | reverse complement strand
CCCCCCCCTAAAAACGCCACTGTATATATATTATATAATATATATTATATATATATATATATATATATATATATATATATATATATATATATATATATATATATATATATATATATATATTTATTTTTGTTAAAATTAATAATTCTCAAACTATGCTTCAAAAACAAAAGCTTCTGAGCCCTTTCAGGAGAGAGTTTGCAACTCTTTTCGTCGTAAATGAGATTTGCGCCACTGAAAGACTCTCACTAGCTACACTTGTTGAAGAATTCCCTGGCGACTAATGCAAGATGTGGAAAACTTTTACAATTATCACGCCACCAAATCAATGGATCTTTTATCTGATTCCAAGCGTTTTCGCCTTTTGTTATTCTTCGATCAATGACAGAGTGTCTTTTGACACGTCTGAACAAGACTCTCCATCGCTGCTAGAAGCCAAAAGAACGTTCATAAATTCAGCAATGATATCGCTAACAGATGGTAATTGCGTGTCTGTTTTTGTGATCTGCTTTTTATTGGCTAATGATATTTCTCTGCCTTTAGGAGCATTTCATTACATAGGCATTCTAAATTAATTTTAACCCTCTGTAAAACACGAGGTTCAAGAAATTTGGTTTTGTATCTAGGATTTAGAAAAGTTGCTATTCCACATGCGTCATCGTTTTGCAGAATTTGAAATTTATTATCTATCTCCAGCATGAGTGTTTCGGTCATTTTTGAAAGTCCCTTTCTTTTACATAGCAAGATCCAATTTTGGGCTCGGGCGTAACCTAAATTTCCCTCCCCCCCCTAAAAATGGACATAAAATTCGGAATTTTCAGCCGATTTTGACTGTATAAACAAAAAATGTAGTTCTTTTTGCCATCTAAAACGTTGTTTTCCGGTGTTTTTATGTGTCTGTAGTCATTCTTTCAGAATTTTCAATTTTTCAAAACCCATGTTTTTGACATTCTTCGTATCAACTTTCAGAATTTTTTCCAAAATGACTTCAAACTTGAAATATGCATAGATAGGTCCATTATCTAAAATAGTACAGAAGTACTTTTTCGATTTTTTGAGTTTTGTGCTCATATTTTAAATTTAGATTTAACAACATATCAATGAGCATTGTTAAACTTTTTCAAGAAACTAATACGAAAGAAAAGCAATTATATTTCTATTGAATCATGGTATACTTCACTCTTCCAGAATGTGTAAGAATAACTATACAATGAAACTTTCATTAAGTACTAATAAAGAAAGATGGAGATGTGGCTTAAAGAATTGTGAACAAGAAATACGCTTGCGAAAGGATACATGGTTAGAATCTAGTAACCTAGCTTTTGAAACTATCATATATTTCATATTTTGTTGGTGTAAAAGATTTAACAACAAATATTTATTATTAATAACAGCTCAATATGCATTTCGAATCGATTACTGACTGGAAAAATTATTTGAAACAGGTTTGTGGATAGGAAAAACCAACATAACAAAAGAACAAATAAAACAGATAGAGATCGATGAATCTGCTTTTTCACGAAGTAAGGATATAAAGGACAAACTAATCCCAACAATGGTGTTCGCGGTAATTGCAGACGAAACCAATGATTTTTTTTAAAGTTCTAGTTCCAAATAGATCTACAAAGTGCATTGTTAAAAGAAATATGCAATCATATCGAAGATGGTTCGTTAATTATTTCTATTCCATGCAGTAAATACAAAGATCGAAGAATTCAAAAAAAAAAAAAAAATAAAACAAGAATAACAGTAAATCATTCTGAACATTTTGAAACCCCCTTTAACGGAGCACATATCAACAAATAGAATCACTTTGCGTTTCAGCAAAAAGCGAAACAAACAGAATGTGTACTGCAGACATAGCTGGATAGTTACCCTTTGCGAATTTGATGTGAAGAAACGAGCACAGTTGAAGTGTTTATTGTCCAGATGTTAAAAGATATTAAAATGTATAATGTATATTCTATGTATTATATTTGAATAAAAGCATCAAATTAATTTTTTTTTAATATTTTTAATAATAATAATATAAAAATAAAAATATTTTAAATTTATAATTAAAAATAAAAATAATCAATATTTTGAAAAAAAAAAATGATATTATAAAAAATAGTTCGAATTGATTTACGGCCGATTCAAAGAACCCATATATATATAATATATAATATATAATTAATTATATATATATATATATATATATAATATATATATATATATATATATAATATATATATATATATATATAATATATATATATATTGGTAAAATTTACTTTTGGCATGCCGACTGGTGATTCAACCACATTGATGAGCCGCAGCCATGCAGCTGCAGCCTGTCGCCGTGGTTAAACAAGACATAGGCATAACGCGCGACTTTAGTCATATAATATATATATATATATATATATATAATATATATATATATATAATATAATAATATATATATATATAATATAAATATAGTATATATATTTATTATATATTTATATTAAATCTGTAACTAC
>JABUQX010093106.1:100000-105000 GCA_015478945.1 Trachelipus rathkii | reverse complement strand
TCCATTACTTGAACTGTCTAACTCTTGAATCGTCCACTTGATTTTTCAGACTATCTTAAAAATGTCTAAATGTAGAATTTTTCTAAGCAGTTTTTTTCTCTTGACAACTCTATACTGAGCTCTACTAATTCGCTGTTTTTTATACATTGTACATGTAGGAATAGGAACCGTAATATAACCTTTAAAAGAGAGGTTTGTGCCTAAAGTACTGCTGCATTCTCTTCCAATACAAACTGTATTTGTTTGGCTCTTGGAATCTTCTTTTGTCCATGCTTCCCCATTTCCAAATGTTGCTATTTTCTGTTCTTAACCCGAAATTTATATAATGAACAAATAAAATTTTTAATTAAAAAATAATTCTAAAAATTAAGTCTTAAGATTTGATACAACAATTATGAAACCTGATAGATAGCTAATATAATATATATATATATACTTATATATATATATAATATATATATTATCTATATATATATATTATATATATATATATATATATATATATATATATATATAATATATATATATATAATATATATTATTATACATTATATTATATATATATATATATTATATATATATTTATATATATTATATATATATATATATATATATATATTATATATATATATATATATATATATATATATATATATATATATATATAATATATATCTTATTATATATATATATATATATAATATAATATTTATATATTATATATATATATATATAATATATATAAAGAAAAACAGTAATGTGTTTCTTTAAAATGAAATTTCATTATGTAAAACCTGTCTTACCTGTTCCTTGCTAGAATTTTTACGACACCGAACTATGAATATTTCTTTTTTTATATACATAATATAGCATGTAATCTCTGCGTTTCTTTTTGTATTGCTGCTTTTATTATTATTATTATTATTATTATATTGTTATGTTTTGTTATTTTTATATAATAGTAGTAGTAGTGATATGGCGTTTATGAACTATACAGCCCACGCATACTTTACCTTCATTCCGCTGTTGTCGTTATATATATATATATATATATATATATATATATATATATATATATATATATATTTATGTTTTTTGATATATATATTATATATATATATATATATATATTATATATATAACTGTAAATATAAATTATATATTTATATATATCTTTATGTATATGTATGATATTATATATAATATATACTATTATATATATATATATATATATTCTAGATATATATAATATATATATATATATATATAATATATATATATATATATATATATATATATAATATATATAAATAATTCATTAATGCTCGACTGCATCTTTTGTATTTTGAAACATGGACTAAAGCTTTAACTTTTGTGGAAACTTTTTGTTGGTTAATTGGTGCAAATCATTTCAGATTGTACCCTTCTCATGAAATTATAATATATATACTCTTCTATATATATATATATATATCTCTATTATATATATATTATATATATACATAACTATATTAACTATATATATATATATCATATATATATATATATATATCTCTATATATACTCTTGTAATATATATATATATATGCTTATATTTTTAGCTTACTCTTATATATATATATATGTGTGTATATCAAACTGATGTTCTCTTTATATTTATATATATATATATATATATATATATATATATATATATATATATATATATATGTGTGTGTGTAAAGTGGTTAGCAGCATTAGCCATTTTTAGACCTACTCTTTAGAAAGAAAATAGAAATGTTCAACACTCCACCCACAATTTTCGAAAACTAATTTGGTTATTGTAAATATAGGTTTGACATACAACCTTTTGCTGGATGAAAGTCAGTTATTCAAAATGAGAGAGAAATTTTCTTTTTTGTTTTTGTAAAAGGTTTTTCCATTTACTCTCCCTAAAAAAAAAGTTTTGGGTTTCGAATTATTGGAAAGTTTGTTCCATCTGAAGTCATTTATGTTAAATATTTCATTTGTTAATTAGATACAGTGTAAAGTGTATGGTTACTACAACCATCTGATTTTGTTAGTTTTTATTGAAACAATTCTTGGTTTACCACATCTTTTGTACCATATATATATTACCATCTTTAACATATATATATATATATATATATATATATATATATATATGCATATATATGCATATACTGCTGCTGCTGCTATATATATATATAACTGCTATAGCATAACATATATATATATATATATATATATATATATATATATATATATATAGGTTTGGTATATGTAGAGGTTTATTAGGTTATGTTTTTATTTTGCATTGTTGTGAAAGATCGCATTTTTGTGGTGGTGTCGCTCTATGGTTCTATGCCGTTGTAGTTTGTAAGATGATGTTTGTGTATGATAGTGAGTTGTGTATAAGAGTTAGTAGAGTGTGAGTTTTAGGGATTTGGGGTGTGAAGATGGCATCATAGCCGTAGAATTTTGGTTCTGGATAGCTTTTGATAAGGTGAGTTTCTTGTATCATGGCTATGTGTATGTTGTGTTGTTTTAAGAATTTTATTTCTTTGGTTTTGTTATGTAGTCCTTTTGTGTTGAATTGTAATATGTTTGTTGTGGGTTTGTTTGTGTGATGTGTGGGTTATTGTGGGTGGAATGCAGACTTGGTAGATCCAATTGTTTTGAAGGGGGTGGTATGGTGGTGAAAGGAGAACAGTGTTTGTGTATCCATTGCATCTATTGCAGTTTATGGAATTTCTTTTTACTATCTATTTTTATATTGGTCAATTGAAGGTTTCAGGTCCAGGGTTTGTTTCTTTCACTGGCTATTAGAAGTAAGGCTGAGGCATAAGCCTGAAAGGAATGCCTCAAGATTAGGAGAAATAAAGTAGTTGAGTGGTAAAGAGTCCTGTGAATGAATGATTTTTCTGGAAGCGTTGTGGGCGGAGCACAAACGCTGTCGCGCCAACACCACAGTTTCTTGTGGGGGGGGGGGGAAGATTTTTAACCTTCGTTTAGGTCGGCCGAAAGTCTTGCGGTTCGGCCACTTGAAGGCCTCTTTATGAACCATATATATATATATATATATATATATATATATATATATATATATATATATATATATATATATATATATATACTGCTGCTATATATAACGCTTAAAAACCTCTTCTATAAAGCATATATATTATATATATATATATATATATATATATATATATATATATATATATAATAATTCTGAAACTAGTTTCATACGCCAGTCTACTTTAGAACAGGCTTGTAATTAGAGAACTATAAATCCTACGCTAAAACAAATGACATTTTTGTTATCAGTGGACAATTTTAGAAAGGAATTTATTTTATTTTTTTAGGGGGCTCGAGCCGACGGTAGGCCGAGAGACCCCGACTCCTTCCGTATATTCGGGGGGTATTCCTTTCGTTAAACAGGGTTCAAACTTTCTGGAAAGTCAGGGAAAGTCAGGGAAAAAAAATTGGTCAGGGAAACGTTTTAAAATATGCTGAAAGTCAGGGAAATTCCAAAAAAGTCAGGGAAATTTTAAAATTTCCAAACATATGAAGAATGATCCATGGACCAAGTTACATATTTTTGATATATTTTTTTCCTTACTGTATAATTGTGGAATGAGAGATGTATTTGATAAGTGAATGAAAAGGATGGGCGAGGAATGACATTCCATAAATCTACTTCTATCCTGTTTCTTTCTATTTTTAGTTCACTATTACCTACTATTCTTCCTGTTCTGTTCGTAGAAGTGGTTCCAAGTTCCTCCTTCCGATTGAAGGTGATTGGTATATGGATGTGTTTTAGACTGTATGACTTATGACTTAATCTGTTTATATCTTTTTCTTTTTAGGGAATTATACTTTTTGAGGTGTTTTTTTTTTGAGGTTTGACGAAGTGATTTTTGATTTTTGTGCAGTTGAAGGTATTTATTATTTATTTATAAAATGACTTCAAGAAAAAAAAAGCTTAATTTTAACGACCAGTGGTTGGACGTCAAACTGAACCTTGGTTCATTTGTTCACGATTTACAATGTCTCTTACTTAATATTATGGAAAGATTTCTGAGTCCAGTAAAATGCCTGCTACAATCAACAACTAAGCTGCATTAGATTTGCATGACAAACTTGAATGCCAGACTGGGCAGCTGATAAAATGACAGAAAAGATATTAGAAAAATGTCTCTGAAGTACAAGCCTGTCTAATGGCTCTCATCATTGGATCTAGTATGGTTTTTCATCATTAGAGCTTTAAGGAAATAAAGGAATTTGGAGATTTATTTTTTAGAGGCATTGGCACCAATAACCGAAGATCACAGATTCTGTTGCTGAAAAGAAAAAGCTTACTATACTCCACTTTGCAGTGAAGCTCATTCTACCCTTGAATTAGAATTCAAAATATTTTGGATGGTGATTGTCCTTCTAAGAGACTTGATGAGTTTTTTTCTTCCATAGTACCTGGGAATCAATGTGGATGTGGCAAATTATTAAATTAGGAATGATATTTTCGCATGGAAATGCGACAGTGTGGAAGGAGGTTTTTCTATAAATTAAGCAATTTTGGTGGAGCTGAAAGAGCATAGTCTGATTTCTAAAGAACAGTGCACAATGCTATAAGATCTCATGAAAGTATTCACTAAGTTCCTATCACTCAAAAATATTGACAAATGTAAGAGCTGCCCTAGGAGATATGAAGAACATCTCAAAAAGTCAAAACAGAAGAAAAAGAAAAAAAGAAGAATAAAAAGATTTTGAAAAATATATTAACTCATACATTTCAATAAACTTGAAGAATAGAGAAAGATGTTAAAACTGAAGGCTTTAACAGAAGAAGACTATGAAATCAAAAAGAAATTCAAATATTGAGGAAAAGCAATCAAATGTTCCTTTTGAAGAGTTTTGTGATTACAGTGGACGCTATTCACAGGCTATTAATGTAAGCTTTTAATTTATTTCTTTTTGTATAAATAAAACTGCTT
>JABUQX010093106.1:92500-95000 GCA_015478945.1 Trachelipus rathkii | reverse complement strand
CTTATTGCGGCTTCGCAGCGATTATGTATTATGGATAGGGCTGTGAAAAGGATATAAAAAATTATTTTAAGAACTTATTTCTGCTTTTTATTTTATTTCTATACTGACGTACATATTTTGCACATGGCGGTGTATTAATTTTAGGTATTTCTTTTATTTCCAATATATATATATATATATATATATATATATATATATATATATATATATATATATATATGCTGCTATAACCATATACTCTCTCTCTTATATATACTATAAATAATCACACACTGTTGTTTGCAAGTTAGATTTGTAAAAAGTGCAATCGAAATCAAAAACAGTTTAAGGAATATATATATATATATATATATATATATATATAACTATATATATATACCTTATATATACTATATATATATATAACTATATGCTGCTATGCTGCTCTTTGCTGCTGCTCATATATGCCTCTTCTTTGCTATGCTCTTAACATATATATATATACACACACACACACACACACTTTGTTGACCACCGCTCCCCACCTATGGGATGGGGCGACTCTGCGATATTCCGCTACTATTGTAGACCCAGCCCAGATATCTATTAAACAAAGAGTTCTGAAATTGTTGTAAATGTTCTTAATAATAACATAATCTATTATAGGGAATGTTTTTATGTCGTCGTTTGCTTGAGAGGACATCTATGACAGTGGAAGGAAGGAGGGAGGGAGTGTTATATAATTTTGTTTGACTGCTTGAAGGAGAGGGAGGGGGTGATTCTTATAGGCGAAGACATGACCATTACTGGGTGTTGGCCGTCCAGAGTTTGTTCTCTATGGAATATTTCGGGTGGACGTGCGCTTGGAGTATGGTTGTTATGAGTTAATTAGGTATGAATATGTTTGCTAATGGGAGTGTTTGGCGGTGGTGGGGGAGGGAGATGTGTTTTTATAGGAAAGATTTTGTTTCGGTCAGTAGGTTGGTGGAAGAGGAAGGCAGGGCCAGATTATTATCCCTAATGAAAAGCTTTATTCTGTACAGTTTCTAATATCTGAGTGTTGGGTTGAGATATTGCTGGGGCACAGGATTGATGCGTAGTTTAAATAGGTACGGAGGTATTGTCGATATACCATTGTGAGTGTCTCTGTTGGCCAGAGCTTGTTCCTGTTAATGCTTTTAATTTGTATATGACTAGATGTACTAATATTGTTGATGTGTGGGGTGAATGTCATATGAGTATGAAAGTTACAAACCTAGGATGGTAGATAGTTTATTGAGTGAGAGTCTATTATATTTGATAGAAGTACTGTTAGGTAAATGTTTGATTCTCTTCTATCTGGAGTGACTAAAGTGATGGAGGATTTTTGGGGGGGACATGCAGTCATTCTGTTTATTAGTCACTGTTATAGTTTTGTTTACGTAGTGTTGTAGTTCTCTACAATGCTGTATTTATGGAAGGGCTTTTAGCAGAGTGATTGTTAGATCGTTTGCATAGTTATTAATTTTTATTGAAGAGGGATGCTGCGGTTTGATAGAATCATACCTAAAGGGTTGTAGAGTGATGGGGTGATGGGGGGGGGGGGGGGGGGAAGACTCCCATTATACAATTTGTATGTACGAGAGGAGTGGCGTCATTGCGTGACTTTAGCTGTTCGATCGGACAGGAAAATTTTTTTTTTTTTTTTTTGTCTTTGGTGGTCAAATTTGTATTCAATTCTTTGTCTATTAAATTGTGTGTGTGTGTGGCTACTGTGTCAAAATCCTTGTTAGTTTCTATTGGAGTATTTTTGCATAAATCCATATTGATAAAGGAATGGAGGAAAGATATTCTTCTCTTTTTGGATTAATTTTTCTAATACTTTGGATATTGTAGAGAGCAATTAGATGGGTCTTTACGAAGCAATGTTTGTTAAACGGTTTTGTCTGGTATTTAGAATACAGGAATTCACTATGAAGGCGTGTTTCCTAAGTGGTGCAGGAGAGTGTGTGGTTTGCAAAGCAACGTTTAAGTATTTGAAGTTAAGAGTTACGAAAGCCTTGATACTTTTAAGTGTTTGAGACGAATGTTGTGTGTATGTGTGTATACTATATATACTGATATATATATATATATATATATATATATATATATATAACTTATATATATATATATATACTGCATAATATCTCTATATCTATGTATATATATATCTATCTTTGTTCTCTTCTGCTGCTACTATATATAATTAAATACTAAGGCTTTTACCTTTCTTTAAAAAAAAAATATATTCAAAACTAAAAGCAAGGTCAGAGTTCATTTATGATGGAAATTTATTCATCATTATTATTTATTACATGTATAACATAGTTTGACCCATAATAATTATTAATAATAAAATTGGCTGCTTAGGCATTAAAATAATCAAAAAAAAAGGTAGTGTTCGTCACTCTTGAAGTCGAGGTTGTTGTTGTCAATGAGTGAAAGAATAATACATTATATAAATTTTAAAATAAAAAATATATTAGGAAAAAAATACTAA
>JABUQX010093106.1:80000-85000 GCA_015478945.1 Trachelipus rathkii | reverse complement strand
TAATTTCTGAATATCGGACTGTGTGATATTGTGGGAACCCAGGTAGGTGATGCATGCATTGGGGGGAGGGGGGGTGAATGTTGTGTGTATCAGTAGTCAAACCAAGTATGGTGGGGTGTATTATTGAGAGGGAGTCTAATGTTTGACAGCAAAATTGCTGGGTGAATGTAAGAATTATTTTCTCTCTTGGGTGTGTAAGGTAATAATATATATTTTAAGGTGATGCAGTCATTCTGTTTGCTGTTTGCTTAAGGTTGGTTTATATATTGTTGTTCTCTGCATGGCATATTTATAAAGGAGATTTGGGCTGTGATTGTTAGATCATCAGTATAATTATTAATTTTCATAGAAAGGGAAGTGGAATTATATATATATATATATATATATATATATATATATATATATATATATATATATATATATATATATATATATATATATATATATATATATATATATATATATATATATATTAATATATATTATTATTATTATATATATATATATAAAGAGAGAGAGAGCAGAGAGAGAGAGAGAGAGAGGGAGGAATAACTTGATAAAACTCTTTTAACTTATTTTAGTTTAAAATAAATACAACTCTATCTCGCAGGATATGAAATTCTGATGTACCTCCAATAAATATATATATATATATATATATATATATATATATATATATATATATATATATATATATATATATATATATATATATATGAGAGAGAGAGAGTATTTTGTAAAGTTACTTTAGAAAGGACAATAAATGGGTGGGAGTGAAAGAAAGGAATGGAAGAGTGGATGGAGGAAGGAATCAAATTGATAAAGTACCTCTTTAAAGTATGTTAGTATATTCTATTTTTAAAATTAAATAAATACCGTATATATATTTTTTTTCTAAAAGATATATATATATATATATATATATATATATATATATATATATAAATAAGTATATATATATATATATATATATATATATATATATATATATATATATATAAGATGTTAAATAGTGCTTGATCGCAAAATAAATGTTCCTGATAGACCATGTATTGAGAAGGTAAAGAAATACTGCCTCTGGGATTGAAACCACCCATGTTGCGAATGAGGACAATATACCTGATGCTTTACCACTGAGCCATCCTCCAGCCCAAAAAAGTTGATTCAAGAATAGTTTTAAAGCAACCGAACTCCCGTCAAGGCGACATCACCAAGTGTCCAGCCTGTCCTTTCCTTCGTTCCGATATATTTTTGTTTAGTTCTCAATATTACAATGTTAATGTAAAATTGACATTAATATTTTAGAGATATGTTTGAAAAAGTGTGAATAGTATAAGTTTTGCTCCAATGTTAGCTACTTACTGTAGTTAAGTAAGGAATTTTATTAATATTAACTGTTTATTCGTGTGTAAGATATGTTAAGTTTGTTATGTTTTTATATATATATATATATATATATATATATATATATATATATATATATATATATATATATATATATATATATATATATATATATATATATTTATATATTCCTGTGGTCCCCCCCTGTGTTACCCCCCCCCTGCATAGATAAAGCACATATATATATATATATATATATATATATATATATATATACATATATATATATATATATATATATATATACATATATATATATATATATATATATATATATATATATATATATATATATATATATATATATATATATATATATATATGTTGCTTGATTGAACTTCCCCATCCTATGAATTTGGGTGGTTCATTACCAACCGCAGTAAATTTTTTGTTACATGTATTCTTTAACCAAGTGTGAATTATAATGCACATTAGGCTTGACAGCAAGCCTTGCTTATTCTTAACTCGTTTGGTGAAATCTTCAAGCCACTGTCGACTTATTTTCTATCCAAACAGGTCATCTTATGCTCAAAGTATGAAAAGGGCGGATGTTATAAAAGAATCTGATGTATGTGTTCGCAAAAGTTTTAGTGCAGGAAGCCTTTTTTGGTGTTGAGATCGGTCTAATTTACTATGCCAAAAACTTTAAAGACAAGCAGAAAATCATCTATTGACGGCAATTTTTTATGTCCGTTCACGTAGCCGAACGAGGATTCGAACTCAATGCTCTTCGAGGAAATTTTTAATTAAATTAATTAAATTAAATTTTAATTTTGAACAAAAACAACTTAATTCAATGGAGGCGACTTATCAGTGAGCCTTCGAACGAAATTATATATATATATATATACATATATATATATATATATATATATATATATATATATATATATATATATATATATATATATATATATATATATATATATATATATATATAACATTCTTTGTGTGTAAATGTCCAATCTTAATTAAACTGGAAAAAAAACAATTTCAATATACATACATATACACATTTAAATATACACATTTATTTATTTTATTTATCACGTGAAGTGAGAAGTAATTTAGCATGATTAGATACACTACTTATATAAATGTCAGGAAAAATAGTCTAGCTTCCTATAGATACAATTTTACAATTCAAGAAAATTTCACATTTTTTTTTTATTTTGAATCTATTAATATATTCGGCCTCAGATTTTATTCACTCCTTTTTATACATTTAAAAATTTTTTTTTTACTTTATATATAGGCAATTTTGAATATCAAACTAAACTCACATACTTTGTAATACATAGCCTTCGGCAGATTAGTTTTCATTTGAATTTCGACTGCGAAATTAAGGCTGAATCAACGTAATAATGTCGTCAAACAGAAATCGAAACATAACGTCATTATTCAGACCTTCAGAAATTAAAACCCAAAATTGCCTCAAACGTTTGACTATTTCTGAAATTGCAGCTATATCATTTTAAAATTTTGCCAAAAATAAAAGTTATAAATTTTATGAATAATTTTATTACATAATATAAATGCTTGAAATTCTTTTATAATAATATTTTATTGGTTAACCCACCAAACGTCCCTTGTCCTAAACGACCAAGACAAAAACTGGAAAATCCTGAACTCAAAATCAAGAAAAATTCTGTAACTGACACATGCCATATTACAACACATACATACACATATTACATATATATATATATATATATATATATATATATATATATATATATATATATATATATATATATATATATATATATATATATATATATATATATATATATATAAAGTTTATATAATAATATATATATATATAAAATGATAAAGCTTAGGATATTAGCTTTAATAAAGTCAAATAAATTTCGTATTTAAACAGGTTGAGTCAATATAGAAATCATTTTAATTAGAACAAATTAAATGTTTAATTATTTCGTAACTTTACTGGGCTGTTCGCTTATTATTTGTTTATACTCTTCTTATTCCTATTATTTTTTTTTTAGTTATGCATGGCCCCTTGCAATGGCAGGACTTAATATTACATATTGCCTTTGTGTGATATCTATTTTCCGACTTCATTAAATTGCCGTTTTGCGTCGCACAAGCTTAAATGAACCAATACCACCTAAGTATCCTCGGTGGAAACAGTGCCTATTGATTTGCATTTTTTAAAATAATAAAATATATAATTTTTAGAAAATCTGTTAGACTACAAATATAGTTACTTTTTATATTTCTTATCTTACACAAATTTAGGTTTCTTATTTCTCATGCAATTTTGGTGTATTTATTTTTTATATTTTACATCAAATATAAAAATTTAAACAATGAACATTTGCTCTCTGATGTTTTGATTTAAACAAACATACTATACTTTATCATATATATATATATATATATAGTAGTATACTATATATATATATATATATATATATATATATATATATATATATATAAATATATATATATATATATATATATATATATATATATATATATATATGATGGGACGATTAATCGTCCTCGGCATATTTTTCCTCAATCGTCATCGTCAATTTTCTGCCGATTAAGTTAGGAAATATTACACCAGAAACTGAAGAAAGACTGTTTCTGCATCATAATTTATAGTACTAGAATTTTGTATGTCTGCCCATGTTCTCACATATTAATATTTTTTAAAATCGAAGATACTTCCTATATTTCAAAATTACATAAAATATTAAGTTGAAATATAAGGAGCATGAAAAATTTTAATATTAAATAAATCATTATTATTAATCAAGAGTAGTTATTGTTATTATTATTATTATTATATTATTATTATTATTATTATTATTATTATTATTATTATTATTATTATTATATAGAATTTAGAAACAAAAAGATCTTAATGAATAACAGGAAAACTTTCTATGTATTAATGCGGTTCTTAATGTATTTTTACACATTTAAATAAGAATGAAGTGAACACAGTTTAATTCTTCCTTAATATAAATTTGTTAAATTTTTAAAATATACTTTTTAATTAATCGTCATTGTCAAAATTTACTATAATAGTCTTAAATTCTTAATCGCTCCACTAATATATATATATATATATATATATATATATATATATATATATATATATATATATATATATATATATATATATATATATATATATATATGTATATATATCTATATATATATATATATATATAGTATATATATATATATATATATAGAAAATTACCTTCATGTAACTAGAGAACCACAAATCCTAAACTAAAACAAATGACATTTTTGTAATCAGCGAAGAATTTTAGTACTGGAAAATGGTAAAAAAAAAATTAAAAAAAGGCTTAAAATAAGATATTCATCTTTACTAATGTGTGAGTTAATACAGTACTGGCTGTACGATAAGAATTCAAATTTCTGTTTCTGCAACTAAATGATCGCGAAAGTTGCCAATAATTGCTTTTTGCCCGCGTTAAAAGTTTTAGTATTAATGTGTCAAATAAGTGTTTTTTTTTTAACATTGTCTCTTTTAAATTTTTAAATTTGTAATTTTTTTTTTGAAACTACAGCAATATCGTAGGTGAAATCGC
>JABUQX010093106.1:72500-75000 GCA_015478945.1 Trachelipus rathkii | reverse complement strand
CTTTTAAAAGGTTATCTCGTATATTATCTGAATCCTCCCACTTTAGCAGTAACTCTATTTTCACTTATCTTCAAGAACTGGATATTCTTTGGAATATATGATTTTGTTATGTAATATTAGGACTATTTATAATGTCAGGTCATCGTTTTATTTATTTTTTATTTATTTTTGACTGAATATTCATTACGACATCCAAATTTTCTTTGATATTTAAAATAATAATGTGACTAGGACCACCCGTGGGTTGATTATTCAGCAGTGTGAGATAAGCTTCTCTGTGTTGAGCCGTGGTGAGTTTTATTATATTAATACAAAATATATATATATATATATATATATATATATATATATATATATATATATATATATATATATATATATATATATATACTCTATATATATATATATATATATATATATATATATATATGATTGATGTGCAACTGGGCAAATGCCAGTGGGCACATTTATAAAATGGGCATTTGTCCAGGCATTTGCCCATTTCATAAATGCCCGCCCAAAAACTGGGCATTTATAAAATTTTCAGTAAAAGATGAATTATTGACAGCATTTGAAAAAAAAAACATTCAAAATATAGTTATTTCATTTTTCGCATTTGTATTTGTATTTATATTTATATATCATCATCATCCACCCACCTTCCTCCCCAAGACTGAGAGGTAAAAGTGCCAACATGCGGAAGCAGAGAAAAGTAGTGCTTTTCTGCAAAGAAAAGAATATGAAATGAAGTCGAAAAATTAAAGCACAATATACGTCCCAACTATACCTTTTAAGTGAGAACTAGTTACTCTGAGAGAAAATCCTACATCAGACTTACTTGGATCGTACAGACCCACAATACATAAAACATTAGAAACATTAGAAATAAAAAGACAGTAAAGCCACATGGGTTTATCAAGACTGATCCCAGTCAAATCAACAGAACCAATCACCTAACAACATGTTCATGCAAATCCTAAAGAAGCATCCTAGAGGAGAAACTGTGCCGCTTCATAGTGCTCACACAAAGTCTGCATTTTATGCTCATGCAAATCTAAAACATCCTAGGGCTTAATCAATAACACATAAAATACACAAAGTCTACAATAAAAAGAAGAAAAAAAAAACTATAGCTAAAGTACACGCCAACCACACTACAAGCTTTAATAACTTTATAGTAGCATGCAGTTTAACTTAATAACTACTGTAACTAAAACCAGAAATTTGGCTTAATCAAAATATACTATATGATACCCAAACCATCCATATACCTATCCAATCTTTCTTAAATGTTGCAATCGAGTCATTCTCAACAACCTCCTGTGCAAACAATTCCAAAATTTAACAACCCTGTTGCTGAATGAATGCTTTCTTACATCAAGATGGCATGTTTTTTCTTCTTAATTTTCTTACTATTGCCCCTGGTCTCCAGTCCGTGCTACTATGGAAAATTTATTGGTCTCTGTATTATAAATAGTCTTAAATATTTTTGTAGACTTGTATCAAATCCTCTGAGAAATTGCCTTTCTGAAAACATTCTAACTCTTTCAGCCTTCTTCTCATAGCCCTTACCCTCAAACCCAGAAATCACTTTTGTGTCTCTACATTGCGCTCTCTCTATCTAAGTCTTTAAATAAAGGATCCAAACTTGTGCATAATACTCTAATACTGGCCTAACATAGCTATTATACAGTTTTCTTATAACTTCCTTGCTCTTGTAAACATAATTACGATTTATTATGCCCAGCATCTTATTAGCTTTATTTCTTGCTTCCAAACACTGATTAGCTACTTTCAAATTACTGCTTATAAATCTTTTTCTTGGTCCACAGACTCAAGCCAATCCCATTCACATCATAGTTAAAACTTTTATTTGAGGAACCTAGATGAAGAAACTTAATTCATTAATTCATTTGCCACTTATCTGCCCACCCAAAAAGTTTATCAAGATCATTTTGAATATTTATACATCCTTCACTATTCCCTACTGAGGTAGCCACTTTGGTATCATCTGCAAACTTAGAAACCTTACATTTAAGTCCTTGGTCTAAATCATTTATATAGGTATATGAGGAACAATAGTTACCCCAGCACTGAACCCTGTGGGACACCACTCTTCACTATTTCCCATGATGACATTGCCATTTAGTTGTACACACTGTTTTCTATTCCACAACCACTCTTTAATCCAACCATGTACCACTCCACCTATACCACAATGCAATAACTTCTTCATCAGGCTTATGCGGGGCCACATTTTTACCCCCTCACAAAACCCCGGAATTCATTCTTATTATGAACCTTTCTTCTCGCCTCTTCCAAACTCACATTTCTCTCCTCCAGGCATTCCTTTACTGACTCAATCCACTTTTTCTTCGGTCTCCCAGCCGGTCGATTCCCAGCACACTCACCACCATACATCCGCTTAACCAACCGACTATCATCCATCCTTTCCACATGACCAATCCATCTCAATGTAATTTCATTTATTCTCTCATTT
>JABUQX010093106.1:45000-67500 GCA_015478945.1 Trachelipus rathkii | reverse complement strand
TTTAACGGTAACGTGTAACATCTTAATACATTAAAATGCCAGAAAGGACCGTATTTTTTACTTTTTTATATATATATATATATATATATATATATAGCGTATATATATATATATATATATCTCTCTTTCTTTTATCTCTCTCTCTCTCTCCTCCTCTCTCTCTCATTCGAACTTTCCTGTCTTATCTATCTTCCTATATATCATCTCTATTATTACCTTCTATACTATGCCAACCTGATGGAATCTTATGAGATATTCCAGGTTAATTTATCCCATTTTATAATAAATTACCTAATAATAATTACTCTCTCTCTCTTTCTCTCTTTCTCTTTATGCTCTTTCTTTCATATATATGTATATATATTATTTAGGTTTTATGGATTTATGAATAGCGGAGTGAGGCCGGGATGTGTTGTCTCCCTGGTTATTCAATTTGTATACGGATAGAGTTATGAAAAATTAGAGGTGGGGTGGCAGTGGAAGGTGTTAGAAATATTATATGCGGATGATTTCGTTTTGTGTGGCGAATCTGAAGAAAGTTTGAGAGGAATGGTAGAGGGATTTGGCAGTGTGTGTAAAAGGAGAGGTTTCAAAGTAAACGTAGATAAGAGTAAGGCTATTGTTGTGAGTGAGGACAGTCCCCGGTATGAAGAAGGTATGCTGGATGGTGAGCAACTGGAACTAGGGTCTTGAGTTTAAATACTTAGGATATATGTTGGATGAAATGGGAACGGATGATGCAGTGTGTAGTAGGAAAGCTGTGAATGGTTGGAATGTAGCTGGAGCAATCAAATCCTTGGTGGATGTAAAGAGACTAAGTCTTGAGTGCGCTAGGGCCTTACATAAGGGTATGTTGTTACCCGTGTTGATGTATAGTAGTGAGACTATGGTCTGGAATAAGAGGTATAGATCTAAAATACAATGTATTCAGATGGACAATCCTAGGGACGTGTTCGTGTGAGAGCGATTGATAAAATGAGGAATGAACGCATTAGGGAGTTGTGTGGTGTGAAGAAAGGAGTAAATGAGAGAGAATAAATGAAAGTACATTAAGATGGTTTGGTCATGTGGAAAGGATGGATGATAGTCAGTTGGTTGGGCGGATTTATAGTGGTAAGTGTGCTGGGAATCGACTGGTGGAGACCGAAAAAAATGGATTGAGACAGTAAAGGAATGCTTGGAGGAGAGGAATGCGAGTTTGTCAGAGGCGTGAAAAAAGGTGCATAATAGGAGTGAATGGTGGGGTTTTGTGAATGGGTATGGTTTTGGCCCACCTAGGCCAAGGTTTGAACCCGACATTGACGGGATGCCATAGTGAGGATCCGTCGCTCTAGGGTGGAATTTTCGGAGTGAGGCGAGTTCTCACTGAAGAGGATAAAGGGAACGGTAAGGTTGGGCTATTTTTTCGATTTGCGTCATATTTTTCGACTATTCTGTTCCCAGTGCATGCTACGCACCTTACCCCCCAGTCTTGGGGAGAAATGGTGGGTGATTATATATATATATATATATATATATATATATATATATATATATATATATATATATATATATATATATATATATATACTATATATATATATATATATATATATATATATATATATATATATATATATGTATATATATATATATATATATATATATATATATATATATATATATATATATATATATATATATATATTATTAGATAGATAGTATCGTGATCTTTGTGGTGGGGTTTTGAAATTGCTTTTAAAAGAAACATTTTAAGTATTTATGAAATTATGATGATAAATCTAGGAGTAGAATCACTTA
This sequence comes from Trachelipus rathkii, assembly GCA_015478945.1. Taxonomy (NCBI): domain Eukaryota; kingdom Metazoa; phylum Arthropoda; class Malacostraca; order Isopoda; family Trachelipodidae; genus Trachelipus; species Trachelipus rathkii. Next base: position 65,700 of record JABUQX010093106.1, on the reverse strand, counting down.
AGATTTTTAGGAAAATTAAGAGTAGGTATGAGTGCAGAATTTGTATTTTTATTTCTCAAGTTTTAATATTACCTGTTTGCCGGTTTGGGGGGTGAAGGGGGGATTCTTATTTTGGTAAAAGATGTTTGGAATAGATTAAAATCAAAATCTGCCTAGTGACTTTCAATTATATATATCTTTTTCTATATATATATATATATATATATATATATATATATATATATATGCTCTCTCTCTTCTATATATATATGCTCTTTCTCACTCTCTCATACCTAAAGAGACACACAATTGAAAAAAAAATTTCAGAGGGTTTTGAAATTATATACAGATTATATATATAAAAATAAATATATGTCTATATTTATATATATATATATATATATATATATATATATATATATATATATACGAGAAAACTTGTAAAAATACTTTGGAAAATTTCGGGGTTCTGACCCCAAAATACACTGTAATATGCTCTATATATATATATATATATATATATATATATATACTCTCACTATATATATATATATATATATATATATCTTATATCTCTTTCACTATATATATATATATACTATATATATATATATATATATATTCACTTTAATATTACTATGAATATTCCGAACAAAGTTTGCGAATTAAGAAACCAAACTTTTTATTCCCTCATCTAAATCATTTATGGATTTCGAAAATAAGATGGCTAGGCACAGACCCCTGAGGAGCATCACTTATTACCGGCTCCAATTATATTGTTACTCAAAAAAAAAAAAAAAAAACTGGAAATTTACCTATTTAAAAACCACTACACCTATACCGTATTGTGTAATATCTTATGTCAACCTATCAATGGATACATTATCAAATGATTTTTCCTGAGATCTTAAGAAATAATATCAATCGATTCTCTCTTGCTAACCCGATCAGTAATAGATCCCATGAACTCTAAAATGCTCATCTGCAAAGATCATCCCATCTTAGCCAGTGTTATTGTCTTGAAGCACAAATTTTAAGAGCCAAAGAAAAGACAGACCCCTTCACGGCCGTATGCCATCTTAGTATCGATTTCAGCACATCAGTAATTACATCTGTAGAAGTTAAGATGACAGGCACCAGTAAGTTGGAGAGATTTGATGAAGTAGGAACAGCACCGAGATTCGTCTAAAGTAGAATTAAAAACAAAGATTTGAGAGTAAAGTCCAGCTGTAGTATAAGGTAGACATCTTCAGATTAATTGAAAGAAACAAGAAGAGGGAACAAGAAAGAAGTGCTCAGTTGAGATTTACTATGAAATGCCGCCGGAAGAGGAATCAAAAAAAATTATTATTCATACATATTTTTTAGATTAATGTCTTTTGAGATGACGGCGGAGAAAAGATTTTTTCACGTTTCTGGGTGAAGTGTAGGATTCGTGAGTTTCTGAGTTTGAAAACGACGGTAGTTCGTGAAGCCAGCGTCTCTCTAAGACGAATAGAATGCGAGCTGGCAATTACACCAAAGTTTGAAATTTATTTGAAAAAGAAAAAAATGTGTATCTTTAAACAAGAAACGTCACTTCTGTCATGTGCATGCCCTGAGCGCTCTGAATGACAAATCCTGCAGTGGTAGTTTAATCAATTCAAAGAAAGTCGAAGTATAACTCCTCAACTCTAAACATTTTTTAAATGCCAAAAACGTCTCCCTGTAGAAATAAAAAGCAAAGGCAATCGCGCGAAAGAATTTAAAGAGATAAGGTAGGATGCAGAGATGAGAAGTTGGTCGGATGAGCTAAGGTGAGAAAATTTAATAATTTAAGAAGGGTGGTTCGAAGTTATCACGCTTAGAATATTGGATTTTCTTCAATATTATCAAGGATATGAGATAGGAGCTGCGCTAAATAAATATTCAAGATTGTTATTGATAGCAGAGCCCACCTGCTGTATCTTCAGAACTATGGGAATGACACAGTAGTAGTGAACACTGAATCCACCCTGAATGATGAATTCTGTGAAAAAAGACCAAAGATTGTTCTGTTTAGAGTTTTGGTAGAAGAATAATTTAGGTGAGGTTAATTATAAGAGAAATAATTATATATGAATTCAGTCAGACTTGAAAGAGGGAGAAATTCATAACGTATAAAATTCGGAGAATGAGCAAAGAAGAGTCGTCGATGTGAACATACGCCCATCCTCCTTTTTGGATGAAAGCTTAACGATATTGATGGCAAAGTGAAACGAAATAAGTGCATAAACACAATTAGCATCGGTTAAGAACAATTAATGATAAATGAAGAAAGCGTGTTCAGCAACGTAGCTTTTATATATATATATATATATATATATATATATATATATATATATATATATATATATATATATATATATATATATATATATATATATATATATATATATATATATATATATATATATATATATATATATATATATATAAAACCGTCTGCCCCCAGTAAGGACTTGCGTCCTGTCAGGCGAACCCAACGAGAAAGGTCCTTGGGTGACACGGGCCTATGACCAATCCACTGGCTGGCCAGGCCTATCACGGATGCCGGGAAGTTTTTCCATTAGTTGCAAAGCACGCTACCAATGTACTCATTAACATCTGGGTGGGACGAAGCTAGAGTTAATAAGGAGTTTTATATGAAAGGAAAATGGCATGGGCCTGTTGACAACGAAAAAATTTAAATTATTTGGCTATTAGTAACAATTTGAATATTTGAATGACCTGAGTGATGTTTGGAAGTTGCAAATGAACAAGAAATTGTAAGGAATTAAAAACCTTAATATTGCTAATATGCGAGCCGAGATATTGAGGAAACTCTATAATAGTGACGTTATTTCATGAGATAGAAGGAACTGTGTATTTGTTCTGTGGAATGGAGTTTTCTTTGAGGGGAATAATTTATAGACATAATTATAATTTTTTTTTTTTTTAACTGTTTTACACATTCCATTTTGAAAAACTCATTTTCCAATAAATAATACTATTGAGGCTATATTCCATCCACCACTGTCTTAACCATATGTCCCTCCATTCCACTTTCAATGTAAATGTACTCCTATGTTTTAATTAAATGTCTCAAAAAATTCAGTTTATACATATATATTTACCTGCTTACTACTGTACGTAATCTTTCGCATAACTACAACAACACTTTCTTCGAAATCATAACTCTTAACTTTCCAAGCATTTAATATTCTTGATATTACTTTCCTTGTAATATTTCTGGGAAGGATCAGAATGTTTATCCTCTATAAATCTTCTAAGAATTTAACGTATTCTAATAATCTTTCGGAAATCCTTATCCCTACCCTAATTTATTTACTAATTTATTTTTTATTATTATGATTATTATTATAGAGTTAATTCCATTACTTTAGTGTTTTTCTCATAATTGTATTACATAAATAACTGGTCTTAAATGTTTATAAATTAGACGAGATTTAATGTTTTTTTTTCTAGTTGCAAAAACAATTCCACAAACTCAAGTTGTTTCAAACGTTTGTATCATTTTTAATGCTGAATCTTTTTAAATTCTTTTTAAATTTTATTTATTTTTATTTATTTATTTTTTTAAATCTTAACAATACCAAGCTGCACGCCTGCACCATTATTAAATCAGTCATTTATTTATACAGAACAGTTATACGAAAGAAAATTATTGTAAGACTTATTTTATTAGTAAAGAAATTGACTCAAATAATGTAAAATAGTAAAATAACATATCATGGTAATAATAAGAAAATAGAAAACTCCAAATTGAACATTTTTGGCATATATATATATATATATATATATATATATATATATATATATATATATATATATATATATATATATATATATATATATATATATATATATATATATCAGAGGCGACTCCTATACAGTACTCGTGCTGCTTGTGCTTAGCACGAGTCAACATAAAGAAACGGATTGATTTTTTCTAAAATTTCATAATGTTAGAATTTTTTTTTTTGCGAAAATTGGTCAAATGAAAGAAGAAAATGTTACATAATAAATATAAAGATTATGAAAAAATTGGAAACAAAGGTGTAAGAATCATCGCAATTAAATAATGCTATTTTTCAATCAATTCAAAAAGGTGAATTGTCGTGCTCGAATGCAATAGCTGATATTGTGTGTGAATTTAGCCTATAAAATTATTTATATTATTACCTTGCATCTCTTAGGTACATTTTTTATGTTACCATATGTTACATTTCCTTATCCTTTTTATTTTTGGATTGTGCATGTATATATATATATATATATATATATATATATATATATATATATATATATATATATATATATATATATATATATTATTTTGAGCGGACCTCACCAACGAAGGCCGTCCCTCCGGGCAGACAAAATACTGCCCTTCAGGCTATCACGAGCCCAAGACAAGCAGAGACCGTGATACTCTCCAACTCTCATCATTATATATATATATATATATATATATATATATATATATATGTAATAATAATAATATGCTGTATGTAAATTATGAGTGTCAAAGTTCTGGATCATACTTTGGATATGTATGTAATATGTAATAAATGGGTCATTTTAGGAACCACCTACTTACCTTTTTACGGTATTGAAATCAAGGTCAAAGCCTCGTTGAGTTTGATAATGATACTAGTTTGATCAAAAGGGGTTTGTCTCACTTATTATATTATTACTATTATTATTGTCATTATTATCTTTTATTTATTATTATTATCTTTTATTTATTATTATCATTATTATTATTATTATTATTATTATTTTTATATTATTATTATTATTTTAAGAGTTTTTTTATTATTGATTCATTGTGCCGATTTATTAGAGCATTGTTTTTAAGTAAGGCATATAAATATTTATTTGAGCGTGTGTGTGTGTGTGCGTTTGTGTGTTTACATTTAACTGTTTTTATTTTATTGAATCTTTTTTATTATTCAGTGGGAATCTCATCATAATAAGAATAATTATAGTTTCTTTCTATTTTCTTTTCCTCCTGTTACTTTTTTCCCCCCGTTTTATCTTCATTGGTTTCCTTTTAAAAATAATTTCATGATTATTATTACTTGAAATATATTTTTAATAATGTTTGATTGGTTTAATTTGATTTCTAATTTAAAAGTAGCACAATTTTTGCCTGTTACTATTTGTTTTAACACTTTATTCCTTTGTTGGGTATAGAGGTGCCCTCATTATATATATATATATATATATATATATATATATATATACTCTACATTATTATATATATATATATATATATATATATATATATGCCTTTATATATATATAATGGTTGGATTGACCACAATGGTGCTGTAGCCTTTGAAATTAGGGTTTGCTGAGTTGATTTCTTTCCCTATCTTACAGACCATCAACCCCCTTAAATAGAATTGCTACTTCCTTTTTTCAGTTCATTTAAGTGGGGGTAAGCAGGGAGTTAAAGGGGGCGGTGGAGGGGAGGAAAGATCTACTTACCTGAATTTGTTGTTATTGGCTATTAATTGCAGAGTGGAACAAGTATTATTAGCACAAATACACCTATTTTTCAATGGCGTTAATAAGTAACACTTTTATTAAAAATAGTTTTCCTCCTTCCTTTCCAAATCCTTGCGTGCAAGGTAATTGTTTACTGTCTTTTTTTTTTGTTATTAAAGAATGCAAAACACCTAATTGTATATATATATATATATATATATATATATATATATATATATATATATATATATATATATATATACATATATATACTATATATATACCTTATAATATATATATATATACTTATATATATATAACTATATACCTATATATATATCTATATATATAGTGTGTGTGTGTGTGTGTTTGTTTGTTGTTTCGTTATTTTCCATTTTGGGTTTATTCTTGGGATACACTGTTTGTAAGTGAATTCCTATTTAGATGTTGTGTGTGTGTTTGTTTGATTGTAGTTTTCTCGCTCTTTGTACTTTTGTACTGGAAATTTGGACGTGAAATTGATTATATTTTGATAAACTCATCAGTCATCACGTATTTATCTTTCGTATTTGTGTGTAGTTTGTGATATTCGGAAATAGCGATATATATATATAACATATATATATATATATATACTATATAACTTATCTTTCTAATAACACTGCTACTCTTATATATATATATATATAGCAACCTTATATATATATATATATATATATATATATATATATATATATATATATATATATATATATATATATATACTATACTACTCTATACTCTCTTCTATATGGCCCCGTCTCCAAAGCTTTTTATACAAATGGCTTATGAGCGTTTTTAAATTTATTTTACTATATATATATATATATATATATATATATATATATATATATATATATATATATATATATATATATATATATATATATATACTGCTATATATACTATATATATATATATTATACCCTTTTAAGTATGTACTAATTGCATAATCTATTTGCGAAACATCTAATAGTAATTATAAATATTTGCAAACATGACTGGTTCTATTTTTTACTTAATTTCTTTAAATAGTTAATTTTATGAGTGACAGTGTTTATTTATTATTATTATTATTATTATTTTATTATTATTATTTGGATTCATGAATATATATATATATATATATATATATATATATTATATATATATTTATATATATATATATATATATACTATATATATATATATATATACCTGCTATATATATATATATATATATATACTCTTATATATATAATATATATATATATACTATATACTATATTTCTTGTCAATTTAAGAAAGTTGATGTAATAAATCTAAGCAATTAGATACTTTTAACTGTTTGATGCATGTTTTTTTTTTCTTTTGTGGTAAAAAAAATTGTTATATATATATTATACACTTGTATACATTTACTTGTTGGCTTTAAAAGAATTGCTTGCTGGTGTTTATAATTGGTCGTAAAAATGATTGGCAGATAATGTGGTCTTTTGATATATAAAAAACGTTTTGACAGAAGCTCCATTGGGGTTAAGATGGAAACCTTATATAGTGGTCATTTATAAATGAAAGGGTTCCTCTGCATTTTTGAATTTTTTTTTTTTTAAAGCACTTTTGTGACAGACTTATTGTTTTTTTTATCATAATGAAAGCGAAACTTTTTCTTTTTTTAATAACATTTATCATTGTGATTTTTTTTATATTTATTTATTTATTTATTTTTCTACATTTCAATTTAGAGTTTCGTTTTATAGCTTGATGCTTAATTAGCCAATTCCTTTGTTCTTATTCTTATTTTTAATCTTACTACATATTGTTTCTTGTACACGAAGGGAATCCCTAGCTCAGTTCTTAAAACTTATAGTTATTACTATTATTATTATTATAATTATTCTTGGTAGTACTAGTAGTCTTATAATTTATCCGCTTTACTGGTGCTACTGGTGAAGAAATCCGCAGTTCTGTTAAAACCAGTTTCTCTCTTGTCCTTGAACGTAATCTTTGAAGCTTTGTAAGAAAACGCGTGTTGTTTTGTTTAGGATAGATTTTTTTTCTCTATATGCTCTCTTTGGACCAATAGCTGCGAAACAAGGCGATTGAAAAAAATTCTTAAAAGTCCCTTTCGTAGCCCGGGAGAAACTTGCTCTTTTTATGCATATATTATTTATTTGTTACTTAGTTTATTTTGGTAATAAAAATATTCGTAGTTATATGGTTTTACATTGAGTTTTTGATATGAGCGCTGTTTTTTTTTTTTTTTTTTTTTTTTTTTTTTTTTTTTTTGTCCTACATTGGTATAGTATATTTGTGTTGGTTTATAGTCAAGACTTTTAGTTTCTTGCTATTTCTCTTTTGGTTTGTCAGGTTCTTGGTAACCAAGATGATGAGCTCGTGCATTTCAGCTAACGGGAACTACGATTTTTATATATGTTTATGCTAATCTGGTTTTGATAGTTTACAATTTAATAACTTAGAGCAGTAACCGAATTCAGATTGTGCATGGTTTTATGAAGCTTCAGATTAGAATCGTTGCGATGACACAAATGATTCGGTAACAAATAACAATGACCTCGTTATGAACCAACCAAGTCTTGTCATTCCAATTTAATCCAATTTTAAAGAAAGATGTAAAATATTTTCCTCTTATATTGCAAGGCAAAATACATAACTTGCAATAAAAATTGCAATAAAATCTAGTTTTCTAGTAGGTATATTTAACCGTATATTTCTGAGTTACATGTAGTATACCATGAAAACGGGTTCAATGTTAGAGGTAAATTGGGGCTCATTCCATCAGCTTGGCAGCTCTCTGCGAGCTCTCTGATGCTGCCGCTCTTCTCATCGTAGATTCTCGCCCGCTCTTGCATCGATTTCGCAGGAATTTTGGGCGTAGTTTGGAGGGTTTGGGGTAAAAGAAGATGAAGCGCTGAACGAGGGAAGGGGGCACTGAATGTTTCCGACTTTGAATGACCCCGTGTTGTGTGTATATATATATATATATATATATATATATATATATATATATATATATATATATATATATATATATATATAACTACTCTTAATATATATATATACTTCTTCTTCTATATATATGATTTTTTTCCTTTTAGAGTAATAATGCTATAGTGGAATATCTTCAACTGTTTTTATTAGTATTAAATATACAAGAAAGAGATTTTGTACGAAAATCAGATGATTTCTTTGATGTATTGTTCATTTAGCGATTAGGAATTCTTTTCATTGTAATAGTATTGCAGTTACATCTATCTCTCTTTATTGCCTTGTATTACTTGTCTTAAACGCTTTTCGTGAGGACGAAGATACATACTCAGGTACTTTCTTTTAACGTAAAGTGAGGGAAGACTCGTGATTGAATTTTTGGCTCAGTCGTTTAAGAAGAAGGAGAGGAAGAGAGGAGAAGAAACCTTTCGAAGCCACTGTAGGAGGTTAACTTGGGAATACCCTTCATTCAAATCACAGAGCTTTTCAAGGGTTTTTTTAAGCAGTTTTTTTTATTTGAATAGTTGTAATAATAATAAAATGACCGCAGTCCATGCTGTGCCCAATCTCTCCGGGCCTTTGCCCACATATGGTCACCTGCCCCAAGGGGATCATTTAGCATCAGTTCAGTGGCTTACTCTTGCTGTTAACCTTTTGGAGTTGTAAGTAGTCTTGCATGTAATAATAATAATAAATAATTATATTAATCATTAATTGATATTAGAATAATTATTAACTATAATAATAATAATAATAATAATAATAATTAATAACTAATAATAATTTTCGAGCATGTGTATAATTATAAATCCAAAATTAATATATATATATATATATATATATATATATATATATATATATATATACCCTTCTATGTGTATGTGTATATATATATATATATATATATATATATATACTCTTCTATATACATGCTGCTATAATATATATATATATATATATATATATATATATATATATAACAATCCTCACGACCTTCTCATGAGTTGATGAGCGATTTCACAAAGTTTGCTATCGCTTTTGTGTGTGTGGTGTGGTATTTTTATGACGTTAAAAATAAATCCTGCAAAATGCATCGCAATTTATTTTATCTCCCATTCATGTTTCTCCCCCTCTCTCCTCAAGTCTCTCTCTCTCTCTCTCTCTCTCTCTCTTTTTTTCTCTCTCTCTTCGTGTCTCTCTTTTATTTTCCGTTTGTCAAACTATTCCCCTCAGAAATTTTTCTTCTTTAAATTTGTGTTTGCCAGTTTGCTGACCTCAGGCAGTGTCGAAGATTGGGTTGACTTTATGCATTCGGTGAAGAAGAAGATAAGCTCTTTCCCCAACCTTTTTGTAATTGTTTTCATGTTCGGAGTTTATTTTTTAGTTGCTTGCTAATATATATATATATATATATATATATATATATATATATATATATATATATATATATATATATATATATATATATATATATATATATATATATATATATATATATATATATATATATATATTTATATGTATTTTTAAAAAATATATTTATATATGGTAATTATATATTTTTATATATATATATATATATATATATATATATATATATAATTACTTTATATATATATATATATTAGATGAATGTGTAATAAAAAAACAATATAATTGAAAAATATTTAAGCTACTGGGCAGGAATGTAAATTTAAATTGTTAATCAAAATATTTTTTTAATAAAAATGTGTTAAAATTTACTTTTATTTATAGGAAGTGGATGTAAAATAATAATCTTGAAGAGTAGAAAGCCCTCATTTCTCTTTGAATTAGAAGCTTCATCTAATTCGTAGATGCTGGGGGCAAAATGAAGCTGAAGTTGACCTCTCAAGTATTGTCTTCTACTTCGTTGCTTTTTTCTACTACCTACTTTTTCTCCCTTTCAATAAGGAAGTCAGTGGGTCACGTTTGTCGATATGCCTGTCAAAGGTTTTCGAAGACAAGCAGGAGTGTCGCTGTGTCGTTGGGTCGCGATGCGACTTTTGCAAAAGCGTCTCACAACTTCCGTTACGTGTTCACCTTCAGAAAACCACCTCCAGCCATTACCGAATAATCATCATCATCATCATCATCATGAAGAAAATGCTAGTGACGTTAACAGAGAAATCATCACAGTCAGTAGTTGTCGCGTTACTCCAGACGTTTCAAATAATACTGAGATTCGCTTGTTCAAAGAAGTCGGGAAAGAGAACAAGAAACGAATCACTGCCAATGACAATGCCGAGATTTTTCCTAGAACGATTGACGAAAATGAATCCTCTAGTTCGTCTTGTGACGACAATAGACGACCTAGTCAGAGCGAGAAAGGTTACGCGTCTTCCTTCAATGAGGATAGCTCTCCATACTCACCACCTTCCTCGGTCAACGAACTTAGGTCCATAAACAGTTCCATGCCCAGCGTCTATGCCGTTTCAAAGATATCTTCAAGGAAAAATAGTAGCGAATTTTACCGTGAAATAGAATCTCTCGACAGCGATTTAACTGGAAATAGAGTCGACATGGTTGCAGCTGAAGAAGAAGAATCTGATGAATATAGAAAGTCTATTTCTCTCGAGTATGATGATAATGGTGAGTATCATAGAGAACAAATATCCACAACAGTTATTGTCCATCGGAGGGAGAGTAATATTTCATTAAGTTTGTACGATGTTAAATACGAACAGCAGAAAGCAAATCAAATGGAATTATCTCAGGTTTCACCAGAAATATCTACTTTTTCAATCCCCAGACGAAAATTTCTCTCTCACCATGTAGTTTCAGTTGAGTGCGATCCTGATGAAAAAATCGGTCATCAGAAACCAGATAACATCACTATCGGTAGAAATCAGCACAGTTCTCTTGCCAGCGTTTTCGGTAAAAATCGTTTAACTTCTAGCTCCGAACGACGATGCAACTCCGTTGGGGTTTTGTATGGAAATGAACTTAAATTTATAAGAAGTCGTTTTAAAGAAAGGTTTTTCAACATAATTAACGGCTGTAGCGAAGTTCAAACTACAGGGGACAGCTCAAACAATGAGAAAACACGGCAAAAATTTAGGAAAAGATTCTGTAAAAAGAAAAGAACGAAAGAAACTTCGACAAAACGAGTGAAAGTGAGGACAGCTGCTTTTGTAGGCAGAGATGAAGCCAAATGGAATTATAATAATCGTATTGATGCATTATATGAAAATTATTTTATGGAATGTAAGGTTGGCAGAAACCTGAATCAGAATATCAACATTAGTAATGAAATACCATCCGAGAAGAATCAAAGCAGCAGCACCATCAGTGAGAGCAACTGGTCACCTAATTGGAAACCTCTTTCCCCGTCACCTCTGTCGTCAGATGGATCACACGGAGAGAGAAAGGATTCTTTGTACGATCTATCAAATACCCCTACTGATAACAGTGAAGATAGTAATAAAAGGGCTTCTCCTTCCACTCGGTCCCCACCGGTTTCTAGAGTTGACAGTGGGTCTTTAGAGAAAAGTTATATGCCACAGATTGCATTCGTCAAGAAGGATCATGATAATGTTGAATGTACGCGTAACAACAGGAGGAGAGAGAGAAATTTAGCTTATTATTGTTGCCCATGTTTCTTCCCCTTCAAGCCTAAAGCAACTACTATAAGAAAGAGGTACGCAGCAAGATTTAAGGACCCAGTCATATATATATATATATATATATATATATATATATATATATATATATATATATATATATATATATATATATATATATATATATATATATATATATATATATATTTTTTTTTTATATATATATATATATATATATACTGCTGTAACACCTGCTCTTATATATATACACGTATCTTTTGCGTTTAGATCTACATGTGTGTGTTGTTTTTAGGATGTTGGGAAAACACTAATGAAACATCCGGTGTAATGGCCGTTTCAATTGCTAAACCAAATGTCAGTTTTTGCCGTTCTTCAGAAAAATTTCTTGCTCATTATTTTTTTTATTTTCGTGCTTTATTTGTACCTTAATTTAAATTTTATTATTATTATTATTATTATTTTTTTAAAAATGTTGCATTTACCATGGGTAATTGTTTCTCTAACAGTTTTAGTTTTAACAAATTGTCACCAGATATAGTCTTCGTTGTAAGGTTGGATAATTCGCATAATTATTCTAAAATTAATTACATTATTATTATTATTATTATTATTATTATTATTATTAATATTTTATTTATTTATTTATTTATTTATTGAGATTTTACATTTAGTTTCCAGTATTCTTAAAAGCTTGTATTGTATCTCTTAATTTCCATAAAATTAATTTTTGTATCAAAATATTTTTCAAAAGTAATTTTAAGGAAATTTAATATGTAATATAACTTTTTTAAGAATAAAAACTAAATGTTAAACCTCAATAATAATCGAAACTGATATAAAATATTTATTATTATTATTTTATTATTATTATTATTATTATTATTATTATTATTATTATTATTATTGCGTTTAAAATATTAAAATAATGTATATTAAAGTGATTTTCAACATTCAGAGTAACTTGACCATTCACTCAGTCAAAATTCGAAAGACGTTATTGTTCCGTCAGATGGTTCTTTGAATTCTTTTTTTTCAGTTTCCTTAGTTTTCAAACGTTTTATTCCTGATATATATTTATTATAGAAGATATTTCTGTAATCATTTATCTTTCTTGTGTGCGTGTCTGTTTTTTTTTTTTTTTTTTCCTCCAAAGTTGAGCAGCTGCCATTTTGAGCGTTTTGTGTGAATGATGTAATTATTAAGTAAGGACTCCATTTTGCCCTTATTGCATGCATTTATGGGGCCTTAACGCAGTTTAAAAGGTAAGTCGATAATAATTAAGAAAATTGGATTGTGGTCACTAATAAAGAGGTCTGAAAATAGTCTACTACTTTAAATTTTAAAGATAATAAAAGGCAAATTGGTAATATAAGTTAAAATATTTGTGGTGTTTGGAATTATTATTTGTGTGAGTGAGAGTTTTTCTCACGCTGTTTCCTCTGGCCCCTTCAGTAGCGAGCGTCATGGTGGAGGCAACCGCCACGATAGGGACTTTTCTTCAGAGAGACGTGCTCATCGACACACTCGACGGCATAGGCACTCATCTCGCTCACCCTCCTCCGACGCCGCGGCCGCTTCGTCTCGCCGCCGACGTCGGCACCCCCACCGTCAGCGTGTCCAATACCGCGACACCTACAACAATAGCCACGTGAGTAGACTTTTCGTTTTTATTTTCGTTAGATGGTTTCTTCCGATTGATATTTGATTATACCCCCTTGATTGAAAATATTTTGGGTTGGGGGAAAGTTGGTAAGCTATTCCCCCAAACCAAATATGAAAGGGGTGGAACCTCCTTATCTTTCCTCCCATTTTGTGAGGAAGAGGGGAGGTTCCTCAAAACAGTCGGAAGAGTTTCAACCTCTAACATAATGTAGTAGTGCTAGTTGATTTTTTTTTTAAAATATAAATATTTATATTTATTTATCGCAGTCAGTTGTTCTGTATGAATTTATTCCCATAAAGATTTTATATATTATTTTTATTATATCATTATTATTATTATTATCATTATTATTATTCTTATTATTATTTAGTATAAGATTTTTTTAGTAAATGTACGTACGTATGTGTGAATGTATGTATATATATTTTGGGTGAGAGTCATCACGTATCAGTCCATGCCCTGTGACTCACTCGCTTTCCATGGCGGTTAAAAAAAAAAAACTATATTTGCATTTAAAAAGAGAAAAACAAACATATATGGTAAAATTTTAAAGCTGTTACCTAATAGTAATAGGACTCCGAGCATTTTTTATTATTATGATTATTATTATTATTACTGCTACTATTCTATTATTAATTTTTATTACTACTAATTATTATTATTATTATTATTATTATTATTATTATCATTATCATTATCATTATCATTATCATTATTATTATTATTATCATTATTATTATTATTATTATTATTATTATTATTATTATTTTTAACTACTAATCAATATTATTACTATTTTTATTTTATTATTTTTATATTACTATTGACCTTATTAATTATACGGACACTCACCAATTTCTTTACGGAGACTTCGTAATCTCCCACCCGTGAGTGGTGGGAATATATTAAAATATTGCTTCAACAAAAAAAAAAAACTTTCATTAAAGATTTTCCCTTTGAAATCGGTGAATGTCGGTACAAGTAATAAGGATTATTATTATTATTATTATTGCCATGAGTGTTGGGGGTACCGTGGGGTATAAGGTATGTAAGGGGTACGTAATGAAGGGAAAGGTGGACGATGTCTAAGATAGATGTTATTTGAAGATGGCGCCAGGTACGGGTTTTTCATTGGCAGTTTAATTTTTATAACGAGATTTTTTGGTGTACATTCTGACTGACTACCACCAGTGTGTCAAGGTAATCTTAGTAATGGTGTGGGTGGTTTTTTTTATGAATATTATATATATAATATATATATATATATATATATATATTTATATATTTATGTATAGTAGAAATATTTTTATAAAAAACTTCTTCTATAAGTGTCATATCTTGTATATATATATATATTTATATATATATCGCGTTATATTCTAAAAGATAGTTTTGGTATTTAATTCCTAATAATATATATATATATATATATATATATATATATATAATATATATATATACTATATATATATATATATATATATATATATATATATATATATATATATATGTTCAATCCTAGTGGTATTAATACGTCTTTGTAGCAGGTGTTGTGACTTTGAGTCTCCTCAATGATGTATATTTAATTAGTTATAAAAAACGAAATTTTTTTCCTTTCGACGTATGAATATCATTGGTATAACGTAGGCATTCTTCTTCTTCTTTGAGAAATGCTCTTGAGTTTTTTTTTCTCCTCTTATACCTTCGTACTTGGCTTTAGTATCTATACATTGCCAAGTGTGTGTATGTTATATTTCGTCTTCGGCCCTTTTTAGTTTACTGATCGCGCCCGCTTCGTGAGAAGGTTTCTCTTCGCTCTATATTTCATTATTTCCTATAATGGAAGGGTTCTCCTCGGACCTCTCGAGTAATATCAGCGGGAGTCGAAGTAGTTGCAGCGGTGCTAGTAGTAATAATAAAAAGAAACTCTCCTCCACCGCTGAGGATGTCGAGGATAGATGCGAAAGTCCTTTTGGTGGCAGAGATAGAAATTGCGACGTCAGCATTTGCAGAAACGATAACGGAAGCAACAGCAGTAATAGTAGCAGCAGCAGCAGTAGTAGTAACAGCTGCTGCAAATTTAGTGGAAATCATTCATCAAAATCGGTACGACCCACGACATGAGAGAGGTGATGGTGGTGGTGGTGAGTCTTACCTTAAAAAGAAAATAAAATAAATTAAAGAATCGTAAAAGAAATGGCGCGAAAATATTTTCCCCTTTCCTCATCGTACCTACTAACCTGCAGAAAGCGAGTCGGTAATGGCGCGATTTTTCAATATTTTTTAAACATTATTTTATTATTATTATTATTATTATTATTATTATTATTATTATTATTATTTATTGCATTGAAAATTGTAATGTCATAAAATAAGAAGTAACCTTTCAAATACCATTCCTTGCATTTTTCTGTGAACTTTGGTTCATATTTTTAATAATTAGATTATTTTGGTATTGGGGAACGATGGTAAGCTAGCTGTTCCCTCAAATAACAACAATAATAATAATAATATTTAATAATCAATTTTTTTATTCAGGATAGCAGTTACAACTTTAATCCTTTAATAACAGAGGTACACATATAATTTTATATTATTAAAATTTCAATATGCCTATAAATCAGGATGTAATTTCCCTCCAATCTGAAGTAATAATAATAATAATAATAATAATAAGTGAATGATAGGGGATGAAGATTTAAAATCGGGTTGAATGCAGTTGTTGATTATATATATATATATATATATATATATATATATATATATATATATATATATATATATATATATATATATATATATATATATATATATATATATACTACATATATACTGCTATATATACTACTATATATATATATGTATATATATATAATAAATTGGTTAATTTTAGATGCCCATTTCTTTTTTATTTATTATTAACTATTTACAAAAATGAAGGGCATCATGCCAAAATTTTTTCTTCATAAATATTCACTTTTTTACTCTTAGTATCGACTTTGACGTCATATATATATATATATATATATATATATATATATATATATATATATATATATATATATATATATATATATATATATATATATATATATATATATATATATATATACAACTAGATATAGATATATATATACTAATATCTACTCTTTCTTTCGTAAAAGATATAGTTACTGTATATTAGTGAATGAATGTGTTCTTATGTTTGAAATGTAATTGTATATGAAGTATGTTTTTAACAGATAGTACAGAAAGAAATTCTTGCCAAGTTGATTATTATTTAAAGTCTATTTTGTAAATACAGTGATTAAGCTTTTTAGTTTTTGTTTATTCATTTGTTTTTTTTTTTATTTATTTTTTTTTTTAGTTTTTCTCTTAATTTTTTATTTACTTTTTTAAGTTTTTATTTCTATATATATATATATATATATATATATATATATATATATATATATATATATATATATATATATATATTCTTCTTTATATATATATATATATATATATATATATATATATATATATATAACTAGGTTATTGCAATTTTTTTTTTTTTTTTAAATAATAATAGAAGTGTAAGTTGTAGTTATTTATTATAATCATTTTTTTTTTTTTTTATCCCTCCCTCCATTTCCCTGCCATTTTTAAACGACCAATGATGCTTTCTTTTGTAATAGAGTTGCTATGATCTTAGATGTGATTTTTTGGTTGCGCTTTGTTGTAACCATTTTTTTCTTAATTTTTCTTTTTCGCTATCGCGACCGACCGGGCCGGGCCTATTGTCTTAGTCTTTTTACTTACGCTGTATTACTGATTGCGTTAGGTCATTGGTTATGTGAGTTAGTGTGTTCCTATCATTTTTTTTTTACTATGCCTGCAGTCATCACCGGTATCTTAATGCCACCTCATCATGTGGAATAGCAATGTGTTATTTATCAATGTAATATCAACGTCGTAAGTCATATATTAATCACCCATATTAAGGAATAATGATATGATCCTTATTTTGTATTACTATATGTAGATATGCGTCCTATATATCCTTATATATACATAGTCATATACTATCATCCTTATTAAGGAATAATGATAATGATTTATTTTCTTAGTATTAATACATAATGATTTATTTATCTGGGTATATATATATGTAGATTATGCGTCCTATATAACCTTATATATATATATATTATATATATACTCTCTTATGTATATATAATATATATATATATATATATTATTTTAATATGAAGACTACAAACCGACCGACCATCCATCCGACCTGGCACTTGTATATACTTTGCTGGCTGGTTGGCTAATCTTGGTGCCACTGCCAATCGTGAGCCAAGGTATTTTTATCCGAACTTAGCTGCCTAAGTTGATATAGAGCAGTGTCTTCTTTTTACGCGCAGTGCCTCAGTTTTACTCTCCTTATAATTAGTAGACGACGTTTAATTTGTTTTGATTTGTGAAGAAAAAATAGTTTTAAAATATTTTTCCAATTTTCTTGAAAAGTTTGTGTTTTGGTTATAAATAATTAACTGTTGATTTTCGGGTTCTCTCTCGAGTTTTCTTAGTTTTTTTTTTTTCTTAAGTTTTTAGAAAAAAAAATCCTTATTTACTCGAGTTTGTTAGTCTTATGACCTAATAAATCCAAAAGACTGGTGCCGGCTGATGGAGAGAGAATGAGTAGTAGAAACCGGCACCAGTACGGCCGTAGTGCCACGACCTCGTACTCGAGTATACTTAATGATTCTGGTGATATTTTAAATAGGTGTTCAAATCTTTTTTCAAAATTTGCCTCCAGAGTTAGGGCTGCCTCTCAAAGCGGGGAGAAGACCGAATGAATTCTAATAATGAAAGTTCAGTTACTCACGGTCGCAGTGGAGGAGATGGAAGTGGGACGGGAGGAACTTCTAAAGACATCGATACATACGGAACATCATCGTCCTACTCACGGTCTTATGACAAAAAATATCCACTTTTACTAAAATATAACAAATACGAAGATTCTCCCAGATTCAGTGACTATAAGGGTCTCATTCACACCTTAACAGCGATTCAACGAAGACCACGGCCCATAAAGAATTATCACCTTCGAGATACAGATCTTCAGGAACCTCTGGTTTAAAGAGCAGTGGCTCATGTTTAACTCCTTCAGCATCATTTTCATCATTTTCGAATCTTAAATCGGATTATTGCAATTATAAACCGCCAATATCCAAAACATTGGATAGCAGTAGCAGCAGTTCTCTTTCTTCATACTCTTACACTAAACCTTCGTCTACTACTATTGAGGACTACGGATTAAAAAGCGCCTATAGTAAAACATATGGAACCTCGACTCCGAACTACGACAAAATAGCTTCTCGGTATAAACCTAGTAGGTTCTTAAAAACGAGCATATCAACAACTAGTTGCAACGAGGAAGATGAAAGTTCTGACGACAAAGGGAAACCATTGGTGAAAAAGAAGGATTATTGGTCACATTATACGACGTACACCCCATCTCATCTTGTAGAAAAGTATACGAGCGACAATTTGCCAAACAAAAAGTATGATAGCGATTCCTTTCGCCGCCATCTTGACCATTCTTCACCAGTTTCAAAAAATCGCATTCGGCCCGTGACATTACCAGAAAGAAAAAGCCCACGAGAGAGCACAGCTAGTATTCTGCAGCGTTATTCAGGAATATCTGCAGCCCTCTTGGAATGCGACGGTAGCAAAAATACTCCCGAGGGCCCAACGGACGAAGCTACGAGACGTAAAGAACGCGAACAGCTAATGAGTATGTATTCTCTTCCATTAGATGTGCTTCAAACAATTTCAAATGTAAACGCTCGCAAATATCGTAAAAGAGGGAAATATAATGTTGAAAGTGAAAGGGAAGATGGCGAATTAAATAAAAGGTATGACCAGGTACGGCAAATGGCTTCTCAGATGAGTTGGTACTCGAGCTGCAACAATGGATTAGATGACGAAGGAATTTTAGGTCCACCAAGGAAACTTTATGGAAGTGCGTCATCGAGTGACGTCGCTGGGACATTGTCATCCAAAGCTGGAACAGTAACTACTGACGATAACATTTCTAAGCAGGCCACCCCGGAATCGGATAAATATATTTTACATGAAGCTCCGATTGTTTTTGAAAAGGCTGGAGCTCGTGAAAGAATGCTTTCCCGTTTAAATGCTGCAACAAAACCAACAACTTATTTAGAATCCTTGGATTCATACAAGACTACCAATAACTCTAAAAGCTCGGTTTCGGATACAGCTTCTTCTCATTCAATTTTAAGTAAGACTAGTATTGGAGATTCGTTTCCTTCTGCTCATGCATCCGATTTGAGTACTACTTATGATACTAATCGTTCAAAAAGGGCAACAGCCCATGAATCTCATTATTCAGCTGAGGATCGTTTGCCTTTGTCTTCCATCAGTAGTTATAGAAAGCCAGATACTTCAGGCTACTCATCATATTTACCATCATTAGAATCCGAAAGAAAAACGGCTGCTTCTACCTCGTTTTATCCTCTTTCTGATTCTTCGTCTGCCCTTGATTTTTCTCTGTCGAGTTCTACTAGACCGAAAACCACCTCGTCCACCTCTACAACGACGACTCTTACCGATGTAATTTCCGGATCAGGAGGATCCGGGAAGACCGGAATCGACCACCTTTTGAATCCTTTGCTAAGACTCAAGTCTAAACCTATTAAAAATGGACTTTCCTCGACCTTATCGTCCACCCAGAATGCAATTCGCAAGACGTTGACATCTACCAACCTACTTTTAAATTCAACGGCCGATGATTTTGAATCATCCTTGAAGTCATCTAAGAAGTATCTTTATGGACTTTACAACTCGAGTAGCGTGAGTAGCGAGGATGTAAGTAGAGTAGCGAGGATTGCCCAAGCT
>JABUQX010093106.1:2500-32500 GCA_015478945.1 Trachelipus rathkii | reverse complement strand
CCTCGCTTACTGCTGACATCTAACCCCTTTTCATCCTATAATGGTTAAAATCGATTTTATAATCTACAGTGTTCGTTCGTTTATTCTCCGACCAAAAGGTTGCTTTAGGTGCCAGCGGCTTGGTCATCCCCGAAACTGCTGTATGGGATGGCGTGACATCTGTGCTCCGCGGAAAAGAATTTCATGTTCCCTGTGAAAACATTACACTGCAAAAACTAATAAAGAGGCACTGTCGGAAGAGTAATGAGATAAGGGGGGGAGAGAGAAACTTCCTGTTTGAATAGGAAATTTTGGAGCTTATGTGCCATACAAAATTTACACCAGCTCAAACACAAGTATCCTACATGACGAAGGCAATCTTTGCCTCTGCGTGTCAATTCACCGACACTACCCAAGTCGAGTAGACCTCCACCCACTAACTCCTGCAACCTGCCCGCATCGCCTATACTACCTGCTACTCAAATAATCCTAAAGCAGCCCTCGATCCAATCTCTCTCCCAAGATGTCGTCAACATCCCTACCGAAAATACTGGTTTTCAACCAACCAGCAACGAAACGAAGTTTGCTCACCCACCACAAAGTTTGGGGAACATTTCCTGCAGAAAAACTGTCCCTCTATCCTCCCGATGAGTTCTTCAAACTCACGTAAGATCTTCGTCTGTCACCTGATCCGTCTCCCACCATTGCTCCTACTTCTGAAACGGATGTCCCTGAACATAAGCAAAAGATAAGACACCAAACCAAGGAGTACTCGCTAAAATATAAAATATCCGAATTCCTAAAGAAAAAAAAAAGGAAAGTCTCGGAAGAGACCTCGACGCAGGTCGATTCCCGAAACAAAAACACCGACGTCAATAGATTGTTCCCACTCAACAACAGCTTTCGAACAGCCCACCAACCAATCCTCTGATAGCTTACTAGATTATTCCAGCTCTTCAAAATCCTCCCCCAACTCTTCTTTCTAGTTTCCTATCACAGCTCTCCCTAAAGGATTCTATACCCTACCGGATGAAATGGATTGAAGTTCCCAAATGGAACTTTGTGACGATCCTTTCTCCTTCTAACGCTTCTGATTGAGGGGAATGGTAAACCGTTGAACGACAGCACCGCAAACGCTCCAAGTGTTCCGGTGCATTTGGCATCATGAAAGGAGACCCAGAGATCTCCAATCTTAACTCGGACTCTCTCTCCTTCCAAAGTCACCCACCTGATGACTAATTGACATACTCAACATCATCGGACTTTCGTATTTCGCAGAACCTCTGGGAATCACTGAATGTCCATTCAATTCGGCAATCGGAGGTCGCTCTCCTTGTTAGCCCAAAGGATTATATTGGATGCCAACTTCACAACTCTAACGCCTTCACCAAAAAGTGACCATCTTACACTGTCTCCACGGAAATAGCCTCATACTCTTCACCCTTTTTTCTGCCTGCTTGGTAAATTCTGACATTGCTCCCATTCCTAAATATGAACATTCTGGTTTCTCTTCCAACGACCAACTACTTCCACATCATATCGACTCGGTCAAACTCGAGTTACTTCCTATTCATTGCGAAGCCCCTCCACCAGATAAATAATACAGAAAATTCTAATTTTGATGAACTTATTCACCTAATAAATATATATACACCAATGTTCATATGTTTGCAGGAACTTCAACTATGCTATCGCGACTTCTTCCAACCATCGGAATTCAAGTCACCGCTAAAATCTATAGAGCGAGGGGACAATGATAGGGAAAGCACCGGAATTCTCATATGTCTGTCCCCTATTCTCTGTCCCTCTTCGAACTAGATTTCATGCATCGGTAGCACGAATCCATCTGTCCCCTGATTTCACCGTCTGTTCGATCTACTTGGCTTCCAATTGCGAGTTCACTAAGGCCGATTTACTTTAACTTTTTAAGCAGTTCCCTCTCCTGTTGTCATATTAGGAGATTTCAACCTTCGTCACCCCCTTTATTTGGTAACTCCGTGACCTCGCCTAAGATATTTGCCAATCTCCTAATCTCCCTTTTCTTGGGATGCCTTAACACTGGACTCTCTCTCTCTCTCTCTCTCTCTCTCTCTCTCTCTCTCTCTCTCTCTCTCTCTCTCTCTCTCTCTCTCTCTCTCTCTCTCTCTCTCTCTCTCTCTCTCTCTCTCTCTCTCTCTCTCTCTCTCTCTCTCTCTCTCTCTACTCTCTATATATATATATATATATATATATATATATATATATATATATATATATATATATATATATATATATATATATATATATATATATATATATATATATATATATATATATATATATATATATATATATATATATATATATATATATATATATATATATATATATATATATATATATATATATATATATATATATATATATATATATATATATATATATATATATATATATATATATATATATATATATATATATATATATATATATATATATATATATATATATATATATATATATATATATATATATATATATATATATATATATATATATATATATATGGGACCGTATATTGGAAGGTTTGGGTCCCGCTACTTCTTATTTATACCCTAGGAATGCTTATGCATACGGAACTATTCCCTGCATTCTACGCACCCTACTCTCACATTTGTGGGAAGTAAAGGGTAGATAAAGAAATATATATATATATATATATATATATATATATATATATATATATATATATATATATATATACTATATATATATATATATATATAATATATATATATATATATATATATATTTGCAGTTTGTGTGTACAAATGATTTGTTGGTTTGATTATCACGGCCATATTTGTATTGCATTTGACATTCTTGGTTTAAGTGTATTTGATTTCTTGGTAAGTATTATTATTATTATTATTATTATTATTATTGTACTCATTCACTCGTAAGAACCATTAGATTTACTTGCTAAATTAGTCTACTTTTTATATTATTTATATATTAATATTATTAATTGCTTTGGAGAGGCAAATTAAAATGCCATTTTTTCCCCTCCTTTCATTTTAATAGCTTTTTACCCTTTTCTCCATCTTCCTTGCTTTTGATTTTTCGTTATTTTTTTTATCTACTTTTCTTCATTTATCTCCATTGAATCTGGGAAAAGGGTAAAAAGGTAGAGGGTACGAATTAATAGACGTGGTCAACAGAGTGAACAAATATAATTATGGAAGATTAATGGAAATTTGCATTTCATAAAGCAGGCACAGAAATGTACATAGTTTATATATATATATATATGTGTATTTATTATGATATGTATATTTTCATAAACATATATATATATATATATATATATATATATATATATATATATATATATATATATATATATATATATATATATATAAAACTATATTTTTGTTTGCTAACAAGGTACTTTTTGAATTGCCAATTACTCGATTACATATAACTATGTATATATGTATGTATGTATATATATATAATAATATAATATAATAACTGATGTATATGATCTTTACAATAAAAATGATACTTTGCAATATGATCTTGTCTGACCAACTTACCTTCGACACTTATTAACTATTCATTCGCACACTTCCAATTAAAGCATAAAATCGAAAATTTTCCAATTAATATATATATATATATATATATATATATATATATATATATATATATATATATATATATATATATATATATATATATATATAACATATATATAACATATATATATATTTCATCTCTTTTTTTTATAATATTAGAAAAGACAACAACTACAGACCATACCCCTGGACCAAGTCCGTCATGTAATGTCACCAGCTGTGTTACGCCGTCAGAGTTTTTACACGAAAACAGAAACTTACACACACCGACACTAAAGCCTGAAAATATTCATCTTTCTGTGATTCGGATTTCATTCCAACCGGGTCAAAAAGCGTAATTCCCCGGGAACCAAAAAGTATTGAATAGTTGTACTTTATATATATATATATATATATATATATATAAATATATATATATATAACTCAATAATAATAACCTTAATATATATATATATATATATATATATATATCTTACCAATAACTATATATATACTATGTATATATAATAATAACATAATAATATATATATATAATAATAACATAATAATATATATATTTATATATATATATCATATATATATATATTCCTTCCTTACCACTCTGCCATATATGCCTAATATAAAATCTTCCCTTCTCTTCCCACTAGATGTGGGGTAGTGTGCGTAACATGCACGTAGATAAGTAGAGAGCATGACTTTAGTCTAAAGGGAAAGAAACCCCATACCCCCCACCCCACCTCCTAGCTTTTTCCCTGACAGGTCGTTGCAGTAAAAAAATCCCCCTACTGTTGATATATATATATATATATATATATATATATATATATATATATATATATATATATATATATATATATATATATCTACATGTAATAGCAACAGCTACAACCTTATATCTATACCATCTTTTTCCTTCTTCTATATATATATATATATATATATATATATATATATATATATCAGGGTTCACACTTTCTGGAAGTCAGGGAAGGTAAGGGAAAGTCAGGAAAAAAAAATTGGTCAGAAAAAATCTTACCCCAAAAAAGTCGAGGAAATTTTAAAATTTCAAAACGTATGAAGAATGATCCATGGACCAAAGTTGCATATTCTTGATATATTTTCCCTGCTGTATAATTTTGGAATAAAGAGATGTATTTGATAAATTGAATGAAAGGATGGACGAGAATGACATTCCATAAATTTACTTCTATCCTGTTTCTTTTAGTTCACTATTACCTACTATTCTTCCTATTCTTTTCGTAAGAAGGTTGTTTCCAAGTTCATCCTTTTGATTGAAGGTGATTGGTATATGGATGTTTTTAGACTGTATGACTTATGACTTAATCTGTTTATATCTTTTTCTTTTTAGGTTTGACGAAGTGATTTTGGATTTTTGTGCAGTTGAAGATATTTATTATTTATTTATAAAATGACTTCAAACAAAAAAACTAACTTTAACGATCAGTTGTTGGATGTCAAACAGAACCCACAGTTTATCAGGTGGTTGGGTAAAGGACCTGATAGTTCCAAGGCATACTGTAAAGTATGTAAAAAGAACTTTGATCTATCTAACATAAGACACCAAGCTGAAGTTTCACATTCAAGAGGGGAAACTCATTTGAATTTAATCAAAACTCAGCAGGACCAACCATCGTTGAAAAACTTTTTCATTACATGTTCTAATAATACAAATATTAGTGAAAGTGTATGCACTGAAAATTATGCCATCCCATCAACTTCTAATCATACTCAACCGATTGTAAATGACCCTAAGTGTTCTATTAATAACCAAAACCAGTTTATCAATCATTTTCATCTTTTTGCATTAAAGATGATGTCACAGGAATCAAATACTATGGGCTTTAAAGGTGGTGGATGATAAAATGTCTTCAAACTCATGTGCAGAGGGGAAACATTTTAATTAATGTTTCCAGATAGTTCTGTAGCTTCAAATTTTAAATGGGGCCGATGAAATGTAAATATGTGATTAACCATGGACTTGCTTTCTATTTTTCAAGAAAGCAAAACACAATACACTCTACTTTGCGGTGAAGCTCATTCTACCCTTGAATTAAAAATATTTTTGGATGGTGACTGTCTTTTTAAGAGACTTAATTAGTTTTTTTCTTCTATAATACCTGGGAATCAATGTTATGTGGAATTGTGGCAAATTATTAAATTAGGACTGATATTTTCTCATGGAGATGCAGACAGTGAAAGGAGGGTTTCTATAAAGTAACAAATTTAGTGGAGAATCAGAAAGAACATAGTCTGATTTCTCAAAGAACAGTGCACAATGCTACAAGTAAGGTCTCATGAAAGTATTCATAAAGAGTTCCTATCACTCAAAAAATGTTGACAAATGTAAGAGAGCTGCCCATAGGAGATATGAAGAGCATCTCAAAAGGTAAAAAACAGAAAAAGAAGAGAATAAAAGGTTGAAAAAAGAAAAATTATCCATACAGATCTATGAACTTGAAGAGCAGAGAAAGATGTTAGAACTAAACTTTGATGACAGAAAAAGACTATAAAATCAAAAATTCAGATGCTTGAGAGAAAAAAGTTAACCTATATCTCCCCATTTAGAACTTTTGTGCCACAGTGGACGTTATTTACCTAGGCTATTGTAAGCTTTTAATTTATTTTCTTTTTGTATAAATAAAACCGTTTACTTTTGGAAAAAATAAAAAAGGAGTGCGTTGGACGGCTAGGAAGGTATAGGCTGATTACGAAAAAAATAAAATATTTTTTTAAATTCATCCATGATGATGAACAGTTTCTAAAGTAAATTTTCAATAATTTAATGTATGAACTGAGTAAATAGGCTGTAATAATGATTATTAGATATTTTTTACGCCAAAAATAACAACACGCTTGTCAGAGAAAGTCAGAGAAATCAAATACAAAATTTCAGTGTGAACCCTGTGTGTATATATATATATATATATATATATATATATATATATATATATAGTATATATATATAATAATAATATATATATATAATATATATATAACTCTATATATAACTCCATATATATATATATATAATAATATATAATATATATATATATATATATATATATATATATATATATATATATATTTAATATTAGTAGTAGTAGTGCAAGAGAAGTTTGTGGATGTGCTAATGTAGGAAGTAAGAATCTCAACAGTGACTGGTGGAGGGAAGAGGTGGTGCAAGGGGTTAAAAGTGAAAAAGAGGTGTGGTTGAATGTGCTAAAAGCAAATGATAAGGTTTCCAAAGAAAGATGTTTAGAATTATATAAGGAGGACTATAAGTTGCATACGTAGGAGGAAAAATGAGATAAATGAACAGTTTGGAAGGAGGATGAATGGGGACTTGCAAGATAATAAGAAGCTTTTCTGGAAAGAAGCGCGAAATGCTGGGAATGAGGGTAAGGGGAATCTGCATAGAATAATGAAAAAGGATGCTGCTTTCGTAACATGAAATGGATATGAAAAGAGTGTGGAAAGAGCACTTCGAAAATCTGCATAAAATTGGCAGTAATGTAGAAAGAAAAAATAGGTATTTTAGGGACGAGGTTGAAGAATGGTAAATCTGCAGGCATAGATAGAATTACTGGTGAAATTATCAATAATTTAGGAGAGATGGTGATTGAATGAATTTGGAAGTTGTGTGACCAGGCATTTATGGAAGATATAGTTCCGAGGGAATGGAGGAGAGCAGAAATAGCGCTTTTATATAAATAAAGGGGATAAAGGGAGCTGTAGGAACTAAAAGGGAATTAGTTTATTAGGTGTTGTAGGGAAGAAATGTGCTGGATTTTGGTTGGAAAAGTACGTAGAGTGACTGAAGGATTGATTGATGAAGAACAAGGTTTATTTAGAAATAATAGAGGATATGCGAATCAAATTTTTATATTGAGAAAACTAGAAAAGAAGAAGAAATTGTACATAGGTGTTATGGACTTGCAACAGACGTATGGCAGGATTAATAGTTAAGCTCTCTGGCAGGAGTTAGTGATATATGGTGTTGGTGATAGGCTTCTGAGTGAAATCAAAAGTATGTATGAAGATAGTGAAGTATGTGTAAGAATAAATGGTGTTGAAAGTGAGTGGTTTAATATTAATAGCGGAGTGAGGCACGGATGTGTTATATCTCCTTTGTTATTTAATTTGTATATAGATTGGGTTATGATATGAAATAATTAGAGGTGTGGGTGGCAGGGGGTGGTGTTAGAATGAGGGAGAATGGAAGAGAGTGGAGGGTTCCCTACCTATTATATGAGGATGGTTTGGTTTTGTGTGTCGAATTTGAAGGGAGTTTGAGAGGATTGGTTGAGAGATTTAGTAGGGTGTATAAAAGGAGAGGTTTGAAAGTAAATGTAGATAAGAGCAAGATTGTGGTAGTGAGTGAGGAGAGTCCGCGGTGTGAAGTCATGTTAGATGGTGAGCAACTGGAACAAGTATGCGAGTTTAAATATTTAGGATATATGTTGGATGAAAAGGGAACGGATGATGCAGAGTAGTGGTAGGAAAGTTGTGAATGACAAGAAGGTGGCTGGTGCAATTAAATCTTTGATGGATGTAAAGAGACTAAGTCTTGAGTGTGCAAGGGGTATACATGAAGGTATGTTGTTACCCAAGTTAATGTATAGTTATTGAGACTATGGTCTGAAATAAGAGGTATAGATCTAAAGTACAATGTGTTCAGATGGACAATCTGAGGGGTGTGTTAGGTGTGAGATGAATTGATAAAATGAGGATTGAACGTATTAGAGTTGTGTGGTGTGTAGAAAGGGGTAAATGAGAGAATGCATGAATGTACGTTGATGGTTGGTCATGTGGAAAGGATGGATGAGAGTCGGTTGGTTAAGCGGATGTATAATGGTGAGTGTGTTGAGAATCAACCGTCTGTAGAAGACGTGGATCGAGTCAGTAAGGTGTTGATATTGGTTAATATCGATATCAGTTTTGATATTGGTAACTCCAGGTTAGTTCGCTGTGGTGTTTCCTTTCCTGCCACCTCTGTTCTGTGGAATTCTCTTCCATCTTCTGTGTTTTCTGCTGAATTTAATCTTCCCTCACTTTAAAGCCTGTGTGATTTGATTTGCGGTAAAGGGTGAACTTTTGAGCGAACTACGCCCCCTCCTTGAAAGCAAAGGAATGCCTGGAGGAGGGAATGTGAGTTAGGCAGAGGCGAGAAGAAAGGTGCATATTAGGAGTGAATGGCGGGGTTTTATGAGAGGGTATGGTTGTTTCCCACCTGGGCCAAAGGATAAACCCTACTTTGACGAGATGCCATAGTGAGGGTCCGGCGTGGTCCCGTGAAGCTCTAGGGTGGATTTTCTGACTGCGACGATTTTCACTAAAGGGTGTAAAGCTTTGGGCGGTGAGGCTGGGCCTTCTTTTCGACTTGTCATATTCTTCTACTTTTCTGTTTCCGGTGCATGTTGCGCACCTTACTCCCGTCTTGATGAGAGAAGATGGGTGATGATATATATATATATATATATATATATATATATATATATCGAGAATACATATATATATATACACATCAATATATCTCGTATTCTTCTTTAACTATATACATATATATATATATATATATATATATATATATATATATATATATATATATATATATATATATATATATATATATATATTATATATATTGATAGAAACGTGACGTTCAGTGTGAAAGAACTGATATTCGTCTTATTGATTTTGGGGCGCCACATTCGAACATGAACATAATAAGTATTTCCACTTGTTTATCCACTACGCCTAAGTCATCATAGGTTCGTGTATATATATATATATATATATATATATATATATATATATATATATATATATATATATATATATATATATATATATATATATATATATATATATATATATATATATATATACTATATATATATATATATATATATTTATTCTACGTTGATGTAAAATTTGGCGCTTTTTTTTTTTTTTTTTAACTAAATTTAGGAATATATGGAAAATATTTTATTTTTCTCTCTATTTTTCAGAATTAGGATGGTCTCAACCTTGTGATGTGTGGTCCATTGGGTGTATAATGTTTGAATTATATTTAGGTATTACTTTATTCCAAACACATGATAATAGAGAACATTTATCGCAAGGATTAAAGGATATTGGGGCCATTCTATAGGTAATGTAGAATATATATATATATATATATATATATATATATATATATATATATATATTATATATATATCTATATATATAATAATGTGTATATATATATATAGATGTGTATATAATATATATATTTATATATATATATATATATATATATATATATATTTATATATATATATATATATATATATATATATATATATATATATATATATATATATAATAACTATTATATATATATATGTATGTATAATATATATATATATATATATATATAATATATTTAAAATTATTATTTTCTTGCTTCTTTCTTCATCCTCCTTTTAATTCCCAAGACTGGGAGTAAGGTGCGTGACACAAGCATCGGAAAAGAAAATCAGTAGAAGAATGTCAAAAGTCGAAAAGAAAGCCCAGCCTTACCGCCCCCTCTATTAATTATTATTTATTATTAATAATAATAATAATAATTTTAAAATTAAGAGTGAGAAGTTAAGTGAACAAAATAACGATAAGTATGTAAGAGCGCTCGCAAGTAAATCAGTTGAATGTGAACAAATCTGGGAGCAAATGAAGGAAGTAATTGTTAGCAGTGCAAAAGAAGTATGTGGATGTGCTAAAGTAGGAAGTAAGAATGTTAGCAGTGAGTGGTGGATGGAATGAAGAGGTGATGCAAGCGGTTAAAAGTAAAAAAGAAGCGTGGTTGAATGTATTAAAAGCAAATGATGAAGTTTCAAAAGAAAGATGCTTAGAATTATATAAGGAGGAAAAAAGAAATACTAAAAGGTGCATACGTAGGAGAAAACAAGAGGTAAATGAACAGTTTGGAAGGAGGATGAATGGGGACTTACAAGGGAATAGGAAGCTCTTCTGGAAGGAAGCGCGAAAGGTTAAGAATGAGAATAAAGGGAATCTGCTTAGAATAATGAATAGGGATGGTTCTTTTGTAACTGATTAAAAGGATGTGAGGGGAGTGTGGAAAGAACACTTCGAGAATCTGCATAATATTGGCAGTAATGAAGAGGTGATAGTGAATGTGTGTGGGTTTGATAGTGCAAGAAGGAATAGGTATTTTGGGGATGAGGTAATGGGTAGAGTGAGATAGTTAAAGAATGGTAAATCTGCAGGTATAGATGAAATTACTGGTGAAATGATCAAGATTGAAGGCGAGATCGTGATTGATTGGATTTTGAAGTTGTGTAATAAAGCGTTAATGGAGAGTATAGTTCCCAGGGATTGGATGAGAGCAGTAATAGTACCCTTATATAAGGGTAAGGATAAGGGAGATAAGGGGAACTGTAGAAAATATAGGGGAATTAGTTTATTGAGTGTTGTAGGGAAGATATATGTGGTATTTTGGTTGAAAGGAGTACGTCGATTGACTGAAGGACAGATTGGTGAAGAACAAGGTGCGTTTGGGAGTGGTAGAGGATGTGTGGATTAGATCTTTACATTGAAACAAATGATTAAGAAAATGAGGGAGAAGAAGAAAAAATTGTATTTAGGTTTTATGGATTTGCAACACGCGCATGATAGAATTAAGGGGAATTAGTTTATTGAGTGTTGTTGGGAAGATATATGCTGGTATTTTTGTCGAAAGAGTGAGTCGATTGACTGAAGGACTGATTGGTGAAGAACAAGGTGCGTTTGGGAGTGGTAGAGGATGTGTGGATCAGATCTTTACATTGAAACAAATGATTGAGAAAATGAGGGAGAAGAAGAATAAATGTATTTAGGTTTTATGGATTTGCAACAGGCGTATGGTAGGTAATAGGGAAGCTCTATGGCAGGTGTTAGTGATATATGGTGTTGGTGGTAGGCTTCTGAATGGAATCAAAAGTATGTATGAGGATAGTGAAGCGTGTGTAAGAATAAACGGTGTCGAAAGTGATTGGTTTAATATTAATAGCGTAGTAAGGCATAAATGTGTCATGTTTCCTTGGTTATTCAACTTGTATATGGATAGTTTTATGAAAGAATTAGAGGTAGGGGTGGCAGGAGATGGTGTTAGAATGATGAAGAAATTAAGAGAGTGGAGGGTGCCCTACCTATTATATGCGAATGATTTGGTTTTGTGTGGTGATTCTGAAGAGAGTTTGAGAGGATTGGTAGAGGGATTTGGCTGGGTGTGTAAAAGGAGGGGTTTGAAAGTAAACGTAGATAAGAGTAAGGTTATTGTTGTGAGTGAGGACAGTCCTCGGTTTGAAGTTATGGTAGATGGTAAGCAGCTGGAACAAGTGACTTGAGTTTAAATATTTAGGATATATGTTGGATGAAAAGGAAACGGATGATGCAGAGTGTAGTAGGAAAGTTGTGAATGGCAGGAAGGTGGCTGGTGCAATTAAATTGTTGGTGAATGTAAAGGGACTAAGTCTTGAGTATGCTAGGGTCTTGCATGAGTATGTTGTTACCTGTGTTATTGTATAGTAGTGAGACTATGGTCTGGAATAAGAAGTATAGATCTAAAGTTCGATGTGTTCAGATGGACAATCTTAGGGGCGTGCTATGTGTGAGAAGAATTGATAAAATGAGGAATGAACGTATTAGAGAGTTGTGTGGTGTGAAGAAAGGAGTAAATGAGAGAATAAATGAAAGTATGTTGAGATGGTTTGGTCATGTGGAAAGGATGGAAGATAGTCGGTTGGTTAAGCGGATGTATAGTGGCGAGTGTGTTGGGAACCGACCGGCTGGGAGACCGGAGAAAAATTTTGTTGAGTCAGTAAACGAATGTTTGAAGGAGAGAAATGTGAGTTTGGCAGAGGTGAGAATAAAGGTGCTTAATTGGAGTGATTGGCGGGGTTTTGTGAGGGGGTATGATTGTGGCCCACCTGGGCCAAGGGATGAACCCTTACATTGACGATTTACCATAGTGGGGGTCCGTCGCTGTCCCGTGAAGCTCTAGGGTGGATTTTCTGACTGCGACGAGTTCTTACTAATTAATGGTACAGAGTTGGCGGTAAGGCTGGGCTTTTTTTTTCGACTTTTGTCATATTCTTCTACTGCTTTTCTTTTCCGATGCATGTACGCCTCCCAGTCTTGGGGAAAAAAAGATAGATAAAAAAAGAATATATAAATATATATATATATATATATATATATATATATATATATATATATATATATATATTTTCTATTTTTCTTTTATATATATATATATATATATAGATATATAAATAAGATATATATATATATATATATATATATATATATATTAATTATTCAAAAAACTACTTTTAATCATGAATCAAGAAATTGTTTGTTCTATATGTACTTAAATCTATCTGAAAATAAATAAGTTATACGTCAACGTCATACAGCAATATTCAATATATGGTGCAATGTTGTTATTATTATTATTTTTATTGTTATTTAGGTAATAGGAAAACTCGGACAAATTACTTTTACCATGGTACTCTTGATTGGGATGAGAAGAGTTCTGCAGGAAGATACGTCAGAGAAAATTGTAAACCCCTTAGAGTAAGTATAATTTAAATATTTCTTTATTTTAAATTTTTAGACTTAATTTATATATATATATATATATATATATATATTTATATATATATATAAAATATATATATAACTACTTATCTTTATGTATATATATATATGTAACTTATATCTATATATTTACTATATATATATATATATATATATATATATTATTATTTATTTATTTATTTATTTATTTATTTATTAAATTTAATTTAATTTAATTTAATTTAATTTATTTATTTATTAGAGTTACCAAATGAGTTCCGATGAAGATCACCGGTTACTTTTCGATCTCATTAGTCAAATGCTTGAGTATGAGCCCAGTCAACGAATTTTACTGGCAGAAGCACTCAGGTAAGATTAGGATGGTCAATGTTGTTGATTTTTGGTTTATTGGATGCTATGATTGTTATTATGTATAGAAATTTTTTTTTTTTTACTGTACCTAGCTTATCTTTAAGCATCTGAAGAGGAGGTAGACGATGAGTAATTATTTATATTTATTTATTATTATTATTATTATTATTATTATTATTATTATTATTATTATTATTATTATTTAGGTCTTTAAAGAAATTTATATTCGCGATATTCAGTTATAAATTTTTTGTTGGCTAGAAATAGAATTATTAAGAGAGATTTGCCTGCTTAAAGTAATTTTCATGGTGATATGTATCTGTATTCATTTTATGTTTGAAAATTTTCTAAGGTTCTTTTAAAAAAAATTTTTTTTTTAGATTAAATTTATTTGCGTTATTGTCACTTATATTCATCCTTTGAGATTATTGTAACTGTTTTGTTTGTTGATATTGTAAATATGGTGTCGCTTTTCGCTATAAGGAAGAATAAATTATAAAAAGCAGAATTTTGTGTTTTAAACGTATTTAAAAAAAAAAAAAAAACCTACAGAAATGTACTTTACCATGCTAACCTATGAATATAAGAATGTTTGTGGTTTTTTTTTTATTTATTTTTTGGGGGGGACAATGAGTTTTATCCCGAATGCATATTTATATCTGCTTAGGAAAATATTGTGTAGATAAAGTGATAAAGTACACTTGTTAGGGAATCACTTTAGTTAGTTGTACTTTGGAGAGCTAATGATAGATAAAGATGAATAAGCTTTTTAATTACAATGGTTCGAGAATAAATTTAACATTCTAAAATATAATGTCATGTTATAAAAAGAAAAATATGCTATTGACAAATGAAATTCACTACGTCATATAATAATTCTAATTATATTTATATATATAACAGGCATCCATTTTTTGACAAGATTCCATCACACCAAAGGCTAGGAGATTTTAATAACCAGGTTGGTGAAGAAAGAGAACGAACTCATTCCTTATCTCGGTGATCTTGGCAGCTGCTGCAAGGACCTTTCTGGTATCCTCCTGCTACTACTACTACTACTACTGCTACTACCACCTCCACTATAGATTACAACCACCACACCATTATTACTAGCGCTTCTAGTACAAGTCATTCCCATTCCGATCACTTGTGGTTCTTTGCTGCTGCGGCTGCGCATGTCAAAACACCGAGTAGTAGTACTTGTGGATAATGTTTGATCCAATAACAATAACCCCCCTCCCCTCCAAATAATTATAATAATAAAACTCATTTTTTTAAGCAAGTGATTATATATATATACCGAATAATTTGCGTTTTAATATTTAGTGTGATTGGAGAGATACAAAATGTTATTTCAAAAATTATTTAAAGGGTCCCTTTCTCTACTAGCGGTTAAAATGCGACTTTTTTTTTTGTTGACACGGCGCTGACGCCATTTGAATAGGTCGATTTGTAGTTCATTGTTTCATTTATACATGAACGCTTTAAACGTACTCATTGACGTATTCTATACTGACGTTAACGCCGAGTTTTAATCGCTCGTATAGATGGGGGGACCTAATTTTAAAACAATATTAAATCTTATTTAAAAAAAAATTTTTTTTTAAATGTCCAATGCAGCCGCTATCTTGTTTAATTTAGATGTTAATAGATTTATTATTGTGTAAAAAGATTATTTGAGATTTTGCCGTTTTTAAGATTATTACTACTACTACTAGAACCTTTAATCTTTCTTACTCCTTTTTCTTTGGTTCTACTATATAACAAAAATTAATTTTCAAGTTTTCCGAAATACTAAATGTGAGTTCCTTCGTTGAGAATGTCTTTTTATAATATATATATATATATATATATATATATATATATATATATATATAACTTAACTTAACAATATATATATATATAACTTACTATAACTATATATATATATATATATATATATATAACTATATATATATATATATATATATGCTATATAACTATATATACATATATATAGTGTGTTTTGTCTTGTGTTTTAAAAGCATTTTTGAGTTACTAATTTATCATCATCATTATTATTATTATTATTATTATTATTAAAATTTCAAACTGATTTTTAAATTTTTATTGTAGTTATATTATTATTATTATTATTATATTATTATTATTATTATTATTATTATTATTATTATTTTTATTTTTATTTTTATTATTGTTTATATATTTTTTTTTTTTTAATTAGTATCGAGTAAAATCCAGCAGCCGATGCAGATGAGATTGGGCACAAAAAACCTAATTGAAAAATAGAAAAAAATACTAATATATATATATATGAAAATATATATATATATATACTATATATATATATATATATAAATATATATATATATAATATATATATATATATATATATATATATATAATGAAAATTGTGATATTATTATTATTATTATTATTATTATTATTATTATTATTATTATTATTATTATTATTATTGAATGAGTTGTTTTTAAAATGATTGTAAGAAATTTTGTACATAAAAATGTTTATATATAAATATATTACTTTCATACTATATGTATAATTTCGGTTAAGTATAAACGATATTTTTGTGTGCCATGCACATAATAATTTGCTTTTACAGAAGACATCTAGATTTTGTTAGATGTGATAGTTATTATTATTATTATTATTATTATTATTATTATTATTCATTCTTTCTCTATTTATTTATTTTTTTTTTTTATGGTTTAGTAAATGGGTTAATTAAAAATTTATATATTTTCATGAAAAGTCATCCAGTTGAAAACTAATATTGATGCATTTCAATTGTAGGAAAATTAATGATGAAAGATTATAAATTTGTTGCTCTGATTAAAGTTAATATTTGTAAATGATTTCTTTTTATTTCACCATTTAACTTTCTTTTATTATTATTAACCCGTTTTAATAAAAACTGAAATGGTAAACTTTATTTATATTTTATGAATCTGATTTTGTGTTATTTAAATGTCATCAAAAAAAACATTTGGAGTCTTTTTGCCTTAAGTTGATGTTCCCGGATATTTTCGTAGTCGTTAATATTGTTTCACAAAGTTCCAAGATATTCCAACAATAGGGTAGGGTACTTTGTAAAATGGTTCATTCCATTTTGAATCTAATACCAAAAATTAAAAGACTATTTGCCGTTTGCTAGATTTACTGCGTCACTAACGGCTTCTGGTGCTTATAAAAAAAACTTATAATTTTCAATCGAATCAAAGTGGATTTCTGTTCATTATTCGAATAAACTTCTCTACCTCGTATCGGTCTCGAACCATATTCAAAATGGTGACCTCTTTGATTGCTACAGGTGTCTGCGGTTTATTACCCATGAGAATCTATGAAATAAACGCTACCAATATCCTTTACCTCTAAACTCATTCGTACTATACTAACCCAACTTCTCAATTAGCATTTTTTTTTTTTTACTAGCTGACCACTGATAACAGCATATAGCGGACTTATACTATTTGCACATGTCTGGCACTAATAAGTTTTTTTTTTCCAAGTTTTCCAAATTCGCGAAGAGCCTAATTATATTTCATTTTACATCCATATGTTAGACAAGTCTTCAAATCCGAGAGAGGTGGATGCAATTATTACTTGATAGACCATGTGGTAACGTTTTCAGCATTTTTTTATGCTACCTCCGATTCTCTTATCGTGCTTCGGGCATAAAGTACTAACCAAAGACTAATTGGGTCTACCTTTTCAGGTTTGATACAACTTCTCCATTCATGGAAAAAGAAAAATTAAGTTGAATCCCATTCGATGTTGGTATCCAA
This sequence comes from Trachelipus rathkii, assembly GCA_015478945.1. Lineage (NCBI taxonomy): Eukaryota > Metazoa > Arthropoda > Malacostraca > Isopoda > Trachelipodidae > Trachelipus > Trachelipus rathkii. The sequence goes on along the minus strand of JABUQX010093106.1, from coordinate 15,075 downwards.
GTAATGAGGAAACTGGTAGACAAGATAAAATTCGCTGTTAAATTCTAGTAGTCCATCTAGCATATTGTTTGTTTTTAAACTACGATACTCCAGCCAACTTCATCCTTCATGTTCATTGATGGTATCCAATTATACGTTCAGGAATACTGGAAGATCATCAAAAGTGTACAGCTTCTTACCACCAAACTTTTGACTTAAAAGGTTAATGGTGTTCTTTCCATAGTTGCCACAAAGAGGCTCTTTTATGCAAGCTCCATTCAACCCGTCACTCTCGGCCATGAAATCCAGTCACAGCCCTCAGCTTGTCAGTTTGTAATTTCTTCATAACCACCTATTCACCACTGTTAAATATCCACATCACCGACCTTTATCTGTAATGGACATTTTCGCTCACACTTTGCCAATCTCTATATTCTAGATGTATGTTATTTCTAAAGACTTCAAACTTAAATAATAGTATCATATTTGCGCATATGAAACTGACATATCCTGACAAAGATATAAAAGCAGTTCTAGTGATCCTAATAAACTGTAAGTCATCCCTGTAGTTTTCTACATTTTGGAGGACTGCACCCTTAGTGGCCTGTGGTCTGCATAGAGTAGATAATCTCAAAATATAAACTGCAGCATTAATAGCTTTTTAAATTAAGTTGAACAAACCCTTCCCTTCATAGCTAGTTTTGTAATATTTTGATAAAATACATTGAAAATTTAAAAATAATACATTGAAAATTTAAAAAAAATATATATATATATTATATTATATATATATATATATATATATATATATATATATATATATATATATATATATATATATATATATATATATATATATATATATATATATATATATATTATATATGCCCGGAAGGGTGTATTTGATTCTCATAGTGTTGTTATGTTCTTTCAGTTCACCCCACACTTCCTCCCCGTGGATGAGGGTACCGTTGAAAAACCGGTCATTTACGCTCACCTCTGACCGGGCCGCCAATTGTAGGGAACCCGAACCTTTGCTAACCACTCATGGAGGCTGTTCTGCACTTTGGTGTATAATCTCAGGCTTTGCTGAAGACTAGATGCCGTGTTTTGCAGGTGGGACCCACATGTAAAGTTTCAGGAGGATTTTCAGGCCACATCCACAGCCCACCCCCTAGGGGTGGGTCCGGGTGTTTGTGTGGGTCTCTGGACTGCGACCTGCTGAAGGATTACCCTTCCTTATGAAATATACGCCTTTCCAGCCCATCCTGTTATTTGCTTTTATGTCTCATTTGCTTTATTGCTATAGTGCTCATTCATGGTGACGAAGCCTGTGGTTAATTTTTATATGGAAAAGTCCTTAAAAGAAAAAACGCATTTAAATAAAGGTGAGCCGAACACCAACAATAATTACCATCTGTCAGCTTCCCTGCCTGGCCATACCATGGTCCCTACTACTTCTAGACCTGGTACCTATGCTGTACTTCCTTCTCCTACACCTGAGGGTCCTTTGCAAAATTTCACCGATTCGTCGACCAGCACACTGTAGGGGACAGGATGCCAACGGCCCGGGCAATCCCGTAAAGGTGCCCCCGTAACAGTCGTACTCATTCGTTTACTCCATACGCTGCACCCCCTCCAGGAATGTCAGCAGACATGTCATTCCCGATGTATTACATACTGCGATCCACTACCTCCAAAACTCTTACTGAGCACAGAACCATTCCTCTCAGTAGGGCACTTGAAAAAGCCCTAGGAGTTGAAGACCCTCCAATCACATTGATGAGGAATGGGTCCATTCCCGTAAAAGCTGCTAACCGAAATCAAAGTTCCATTCTGTCATCCTTAACGTCTCTTGGAGATGTTCCTCTTATTTCTACTCCTGATGACATAAGAAACACATCTAAAGGCACTGTTTATTGTTATGAACAGAGAGACGAAGACACAGCTGTCATTTTGGAAGAACTCCAACAGAAAAGATTTTCCGTTACAAACATTTATAGATTTCCCCCTCGCCGGGAAACTCCTGACAAACAAAATCCCCGTTTACTGCTGACCTTTAATACCCCTTATCCACCTACAAAGGTCAAAATAGGGTTCGAAAGCTACAGTGTTCGCACGTTTATCCCTCTACCCAGACGTTGCTTCAAATGTCAACGGTTTGGTCATCCCCGAAAATACTGTAGGGGACAGGAAGATATATGCCCACTACGGAGTAGTATTTCACACTCCATGTGAAAATACCCCTAACTGCAGAAACTGTAAAGGACCCCACAGTGCTTCCTCTTTCAAATGTCAGACTCGTTTGAACAGGAGGTTTTAAAGCTATGTACCATACATAAATTGAGCAGGAAAGATGCTATACGCCAGCTCAATGAAAAATATCAGCCAAATCAAAATCAATCTTACGCCACAATTACAGCTGCCCCCACACCTCCGCGTGTTAATCCGCCAACACAACCCTATCCTAATAGAACTCCTCTCGAAAATTCTGTTGAAACTCGGGCAAGTACTGCAACCAGTCTACCTGTACTGCCCACACTACCAACTTCTCAAAGAGTACAAAAGCAGCCCTTGATTCAATCTCCCGTCCAAAAAGCCATCAACAAGCCTATTCTGAATATTAACTCTCAACAAGCTAGTAATGAAACTAAGTTAGCTCATCAATACAAAATTTGGAAAACACTCCCTGCCAAGACATACTGTCCCCATACTCACCAAATTAGTTCACCAAACTTACGAGAGGACGGTCTCTTTGTCCCTTAATTCCTTAATTCGCCTCCCACTCAAATCCCTGTAAAAGATGTTTCTAAACACACAGAAAAGAATAATCGCGAAGTTAAAGATTATTCGTTAAAATATAGAGCAACCAAATTTCTAAACAAAGACACAGTAACCCCAGATGTAAAAAATGCAACTCAGAAGAGACCTCGCCATAAGTCTACCTCTGAGACAAAGGCAAAGGTTTCAAAAGACTGTACCAAACAATCCCAGCTAATGAACAACTCACCAACCAACCATCTAATAGTCTACAAGACAGTTTTAGTTCTTCTGATTCTTCCTATAACTCTTCTCCCAGTTTCCTTTATCAGCTCTCTCTAAGGGATTCTATACCTAAGAAGATGAATTGGATAACAGCTCCCAATGGGCTTGATGCGATGACCCATTCTGCTAATGCTTCCTGCACTTCCGAAAAAGGTGAAGGAAAGCTGTTCAACGTAAACGTCGCAAACGCTCTAAGCGTTCAGGGGGTCTGTTGGAGGCATGAAAATTGACGGGGTCCCCATTCTCCAATCAAACTGCCCGATTTCCCCCAAGTCACCCGCATGATGAAGTACTGGAAATTCTCCAGAATTCAGACCTTGTCAATTCTTCGAAGATCCCATATTGGAAATCGATGTCGTAACCCCAATACATTCTCAAAAAGACAATACCCTTTTGGATACACCTTCCTTCCCCATTTCCATGGAAACCACTCTATGCCCCTCCCACATTTCTGAATCTGCTTGCCAAGCGGGTTCTGATACTGCTCTCACTAATAAATATGAGCATTACGAATGCTCTTGTGCTCAAACCCACATAACAAGAGTTGGATTCAGGTTGAATTCAACTTATCGCATTCATGTTGAAGCTCTTTCACCAAATACATCTGAAAACTCCTCCTTAAAAGATGTCATACAACCTAAAAAATCTCTGGTGTATGACTACCCTGGCCCCCCAGGTTTTGTTCCCCCTCCTCTCCGAGACCCACGTCTCAACCTTCCCTCTCAATCTGAACCAACCTCTAACATTACCCCCAGTCACATAGAGACAATTGTCTCTAATAGACCACCATCATATTTAATCATAACTCACCATGACTACTTTCCTTCAATGGGTTATCGTGGCTATTACTCTAATTCGAAGAACTTGTTCAACTAATAAACATATGTACGCCAAGGGTATATGTTTGCAGGAACTTCGACTATGTCATCGTTAACTTCCTTCAACCATCTGAATATAAATCGCCGTTGCTTCATAAGAAAGAGGTGGCAATGATGAAGGGCGAATGCTCATTCACAAAATCTATACATTTCCCCAGTCCCTCTCCAAGCCAAACTTCATGCAGTAGCGGCAAGAATTCGCTTGCACCGACCTTGCTATATGTTCAATCTTGGCTCCGAGTAGTGAATTTAGTAAGGTCGACTTAGCTTATTAAAACAGCTCCCTGCTCCGGTTGTTATACTAGCTGACTTCAACCTCCGCCACCACTTATGGGGTGACTCTGTCACTACATCTAAGTCCAAGATCTTAATAGATCTCTTAACCTCTTTTACCTGGGATGCCTTAACACAGGACTCCCCAACCTATGAACGTTTAGATACACACTTCTTCTTGAATTGACATTTCCTTTTGCTCCCCCATTCCCTTATGGATCGTTTACCTGGTCCCGCTTTGATTATTTATTCGGCAGCGATCGTACCCAATAGCATTAAATGAGCTGGTTCCAAGCCCAATGCAAAACCCAACTCCAGCTGGCGTTATGATCGAGCAGGTTGGCTCCTTTTTATCAGGCCACAGCTATGCCACTTTCTCTCCTTTCAATAAACGATTTCAGGCTGTTGATGATGCCTTTCGCTTCTTCAGAAAGTAGTCATCTCGGCAGCGGGAAGCACGTCCACAGTGTCTTCCTCAGGCAGGCGATTGGCAGCCTTAGTGGTCAGAGTGCTGCACAAACCAACCGAGAGAAGAAGAAACTCTACAGGCAATACAAAAGACCCGTACCACCCAAACATGATTATTTTTAAAGCAGCCGCAGCGAAGATCTCGGCGAATTAATCGTCAAACGCGTAAACAATATTTTCCAACTTACATATCGACTGTTAACCACAACTCCCCTTCCTTTAGTGTGGAAAGTTACACAAATATCTCGTCGCTGCAACAACTCGCACACAGTCTCGTTATGGGCCACAAAATAGCTGATACGATTTCCGCTCCGGCAGTGGTAGATGCGTTAGGTTATAACTTTGCTAGCCATTCGAGTTCATTCCGCTACACCGAGCCTTTCAAAACTGAGAACTGACACAGCACTGCACCAGACTTTTCAACAGCGAAAGGGAAGATCATACCTACAACCGTCTTTTACACTTGCAGGTATCAAACTGCATTGGCAAATAGCAAAGACGGTGCCTTGTTCAGACATGATTTCGTACATCATGCTCCGGTCATATCCATCCTTCGGCGTCAACATTTTGCTGGATTTATATAACAGAATCTGGATCAGAAACTTCTTTTCCATCTATTTGGACTACAGCTTGTAATTCCCTATCTGAAGCCTGGAAGATCCGAAGTTGGCGGACACCCAAAGACCAATTTCGCTGACCTGTCCTCCTGTAAATTAATGGAGAAAATGGTTTCTGGCGCTTACTCCCTGTTCTGGAGAGCCGTCAAGCTTTCTCAAACTTCCAATTTGGTTTCCGCAAAATCGCTCGACTGCGGGACCCCCTTGGTAAAACTAGACCATATGACATCCAGGAAGCCTTCTCAACTGGTGGGGATGGTTCTTGGTATCTTACCTTGAAAGGCTTACGACACAACGTGGATAACTGGGATTCTCCTTAAACTCCATTTGCTTGGTTTCCGCGGACAGCTCCTCTTTTTATCAAATGCCTTTTGTCCACACCGATCTATCCAGGTTCAGTGCTCTTTATCCTTCCACGCCACTTTACTCTGGATGAAGGCGTTCCCCAGGGTAGTGTTTTAAGTGTACTTACTATTTGCTCTCAAGATTTAATGATATTGTTACCTCTATTCCATCGACTGTCAATTTTTCTCTAAATGTCGATGACTTAGCTTATCCATAGCCGGTGCCAGGCTGCCCTTTCTCGAACAGCAACTTCAGCTAGCTATTGAATATTTCACAGTGGGCTAGCTCACATGGCTTCCATTTTCTCCCACCAAAACCTCAGCAGTGCTTTTTTAAGAAAAAAGAGAATCGAAGAACTGTCACCTTCTTCCAGCGAACCTAACCTTATTTATATGGTTTCGCCCATTCCTCAACAACTTCTGGGTCAAATTTCTCGGGAGCTCATTCTAGATGACCGCGCATATGTACGCATATTAAACACCTAAAACCAACTTCATCGCCCGCTTGACCTGTTACGTCATCGCCTCAAATCTTGGGGTGCTGATCGCAAATCACTTTTACGTCTTTACGTAGCTCTAATCCCGAAGCTGGATTATGGCTGTGCAGTATATGGTCAGGCCTCCACAACACTACCACACCTGTTAGATCCCATCCAAAACGAAGCGATCCGTATCTCCACTGGAGCTTTTCGATCCTCCCCAGGTGAGCCTTGAAGTTGAATCCAATGTGATGCCACTCTCTCTTCAAAAGAGAATCCATCATGTGTACAAGTTATCTTCGTTTCAAACCCCAATATCGTCCGTCTGTCCTGACACCGATTCTGCAGGAGGTACCTCAGAATCCTAATTACTGGCCATTTGCAAAGACGGTTCATAACATCTTTAAATTCCTCAACATCCCTTTTCAAAAGGTGCTGCCTTTCTCTTTTGACGAAGGGTACACACCTTGGCCATTCCCTGCTCCCACCATTTGCTTGGCTCTGACCTCTCTCTCCAAATCTAGCCATCCTGCTGCCTTGTTAAAAGCATCATTCCTGTCTCATGCAGTTCACGATGAATTTACTCCAGTGTTTACTGACGGCTCTAAAACAGGAAACAGTGTGGGCGCTTCTGCTGTCTTTCCTGACCGCAACCTCTCCCCCTTGCCCTTCCCTTATGCTTCATTTTACAGCAGGGTTAGCTTACATATAATGATTGCCCTTTCTCGAATTCTAATTCTTAACCAAGACCACTCATATGTCGTTTATTCAGATTCGCTTAGCGCACTACAAGCCCTTAAAACTCCTTATTCTAAAAACACCCAGTGGTACATCCGGCTAATACAACGAATTTCTTCGGCTACTCCACTCGTAAGAAACAAATCATTTTATGTTGGGCTCCCTCTTACATATGGGTAACTGATAACATGAAATCACTGACAGAGAGGCTAAAATGGCCGAATTCTCTTTCAGGAGCTGTTATAGGTACCTCCGGATGCCATTCAATAAGATTGCCTAATATCAATTGATTACTATCCTGCTCTCCGACAGGGCTTTCGATCTTGTTGGCAAAAGTGCTGGACGAGTGATCGGCGGGGAAGGAAACTCAGAAACATAAAGCCGAACATCGGTGAGTGGTCTTCCTCCCACAGACGAAAGCGCTTACATGAGGTGATACTTGCACGCCTCCGTATTGGCCACACTAATATCACTCACAGCCACTATATGTCACGAGATCCTCCTCCAACCGACAAAGTTTGCCGTCGCTATATCCCGCAATCTGTTCATCATATCTTCATTGATTGTTCCCATCTGGACCCTATTCGCTGTCGTCATTTTCCTACTTTACGGTCCATAACACCTTCTAAAAGATTATCCCATATCTTATCTGAATCTTCCCACTTTAGCAGTAACACTATTTTCCTGTATCTTTAAGTGAATATTCTTTATAACATTTGATTTTGTTATGTAATCTTAAGACTATTAACAATGCAAGTTAAATTTTTTTAGTTTTATTTATTTTGACTGACTGAATATTCATTTCACCAATCAAATCTTTTCTTTGACATTTGAAACATATATATATGACAGGGCCCTCCCATGGTGCTTTGATTTTTCAGCCCAGTGTGGCCACTTGAAATTTGTGAGCAGTGGTGGGTCCTGTACATAGACAAAAAAAAAAATATATATATATATATATATATATATATATATATATATATATATATATATATATATATATATATATATTATGTGTTTTATATATATATATTTATCTGTATATTATATATATATACTATGCTATATATATCTTTCTGCTACTGCTGCTCATATACTAACTGGTATATATATATATATATATATATATATATATATATATAGTTTCAAATGTTAGTTTGTTAAAACTTAAAAGCTCTTTAATAATTTAAAGATTAAAGGATATATATCATAATTTTTTAGTCTTTTGGTCTGATATGGCATGTAGTTTAAAAGTTCTTTTATAATTTCATTTACCAACCTAATTCTGTATTGCATTTTTAAAGCTAGATTTATCAAAGTGTATTTTTTGTAGGAGTAGTCATTTTGGATATCAAATCCCTTTAAGTTGTTTATCAAAATTATTAGTCAATTTAGTAAATGGAGGGTGTCATATAGGCCTATTCATATTATTATATATTATTATAGTTATAATATTAGTTATTAGTTTGACTTAATATTAACACTACAACAAAAAAATATTAAAATAATTTTTTTACACTTTTTGTATGAATCAGTTCTTCTAAATAAATTTATTTCATTAAATGTCTCATTATTACTTACAATGAATTATAACTAATTTTATTTTCAAAACTACCTTTTAAAAAATGGGTCTCCGGGCGGCAGAAAGCGGAGACTAGTGGTCTCCGGCCGGGGCCGGAGATCTTTAAAAGGCGGGAACTCCGGCCAAGCCGGAGCCGAAGCCGAAGCCGGAGACTGAGATCCGGTGCATCCCTAATATATATATTTATATATATATATATATATATATATATATATATATAGGAGGAAAAATATGTATAAATATAATATATATATATATATATATATATATATATATATATATATATATATATATATATATATATATATATATATATATATATATATATATATATATATATATATATATATATATATATATATATATATATATATATATATATATATATATATATATACATGGAGCTAGGCAGGAAGTCTTGGGGAGAGAAAGTTGGTGATAAATATATATATATATATATATATATATATATATATATATATATAATATATATATATATATATACTATATATATATATATATATATATATATATATATATATATATATATATAACTATATATATATATATATATATACTATATATAAGCTTTATCAGCCGCCAAATGCTATCGACATCAGTCACATGCTGCCATGAGTTCCAGCGGGAGAATACTATCTGAAAAGCTAGCTAAAGAACTGTGTAGTTGACTTCAAGCCAATATGAAAACGAAAACACACTAAAACTATAAAAAATGTATGTTTTTATAACGTTAATAATTAATAGTTACTCCTTCAGTATCTATCTTTTTTTCAGTTTTCTACTAATAAGCCCTTAAAAACGTCGTCTGGCCAGCATCTAAAGGTTCAGTTTTTATTTCGCCAAGATTTAGGGGGCAGTGCCCCCCCACCTGCCTACGCCCATGTATATATATATATATATATATATATATATATATATGCTCAACATACTCTTATATATATATATATATACTTATATGCAGCTATATATATACTATATATATATATATATATGCTGCTGCTATATATATATATGGGCATGAGCGGGATTTCATTTAGAGGGGCCCAAAGGTTGAGGTGATATATATATATATTAATAATAATAATATATATATATATATATATATATATATATATATATATATATATATATATATATATATATATATATACATATATAACACAGCATATATCAACCCCTTATATATATATATATATATTCTTAACTATATTAACATATATATATATATACTTAACCCATGTATATATATATACTGCTATATATATATCAATCTTTTCTAAAAAACAACTCAATCGTTTTGGCAATGGTTTACCATCCATCCCTTCAAGAACTACAAACCAGAAATTCCAGAACAGTCATTTTTTCAAAATCGAAAAACCTTAATCCTATATTGTTCTTTGCTTGGCAAATCAGCAGTTTCATCGGTCAATATGTAGACACCAAAGCTGCGTTTCCAGAAGCCCGACAGCAGCCCGGGCGGGCACACAGGCGCACATGTATCGTTTCAGCGCCCGTTTGCGCACTTTTACGTCATGTAAACGTCACAGTCAGGCGCCCGTTGTTAAATCTCGATTTCGGGAATTTGTAAACGGGCGGGCTGCGGAAGGATACTTTGTTTACAAACAAATTTCTTTACAAAACATGTGTCGCAAATGGCTTGCAAAAAGTTTTTTAATATTATAGTTAACTTTTATATTAAGGAAACTAAATATATCGTATCATTTCATAAAATAGATACATATAAGTTAAAAAGTATTGTTTACAATTGTCAGCTGATCTGACGGGCACGCTCGGCCGTTTCCAGGTACACAAATTTCCTGTTCTCTGATTGGTTAATGTAACTTTTTTTCCAATTCGAAGCGTTTCCGAGTCGATTTTGCACACGGGCTGCACTCGGGCTTCTGGAAACGCAGCTCAAATATTTTTGCATCCACCACAATCTAGCGGAGAATACTATCAGAAGAAGCTATTAAAACTCTTTAGAAAAAAATACAAGCTTTTAATACGTTAGTAATTAATAATTCTTTGCCTGACAAATCCGCAGTTTCATCGGTCAATATGTAGACACCAAATTTTTTTTGCATCCACCACAATCTAGCGGATAATACTGTCAGAAGAAGCTATTAAAACTCTTTAGAAAAAATGTAAGCTTTTAATACATTAATAATTAGTAATTACTACTTCATTATCTATCGAGTGATGTATCTTTTTCAGCTTTTCCACTAATAAACCCTTAAAAACGCCTTCTGTCAAATATTTATAAGGTTCATTTTTTTCTTTCGACAAGATTTAGGGGGGGCAAGTGCTCCCCTGCAAGTAGTAATAAGTACGAGAAGCGGAGTGCCACATTGCAGAGAAGGAGTGCCACATTTCAAATGTTGCGAAGCAACATTTGAAATGTTGCACGAGAGCCAGCGAGCGAAGCTCGCGTACATATGATTGTATTTTTTTTTAATGTAAGTAATTTTTTATGTATGTATATATTATTATTATTATTTACCTTACCCTACCCCCCTTTTTATATTTACTTATGTGCGTGCGCACCGCACATTCGAATGTATGTTGATGACGCAGTCATCAACATTACAAGATGTTCATACCTACCCATTCACATACACACATTCACATACACACACACACACACACACACACACACACACACACACGCACACACACACACCCACGTTACCCCAGCCCCCCTTTTTTCTCTCTCTCTCTCTCTATCCCCACCATCTCTTTACCCCTACCTCTACATTTGTTTACCCTACCCCCTTTATCTGTAGCCATGACTACTCATCTATTCTCTCTCTTGCCCTGTCTACACACACACACACACACACACACACACACACACACACACACACACACACACACACACACACACACTTGTTTCCCGCGCGCGCCCGTTTTGGCTCCGACTTGGTCCCGCCGCCGCCTTCGCGCGCACCGTGTGCCTTTCCCGCCTCCGCCTCTGCCTCCGCCGCCACCGTCGGTTTGGTATACTCGTTTCGTCTTTCGTTCGCATTGTCATTGAGGAGATGGGGTTTTACTACTCCTTACCCCCATCCCCTCCATCTTGTGATATATTTAAAATTGGACAGGGATGGAACTCGAATCCCGTCCTTTCGGCTGCTCTACCACGGTGATTGCCAGGTAAGTATCGGACTTAACTGACCGTGCCAAGGCGGCCTTTCAGACCTTCTTTCAAATGATGTTTATATAGAAATTTGAGTTCAAAATGTGTATTAAATATAAAATAAATGAATAAAAATTTTCATTCCCATGCATGCTTTGAGAGTTTCAAGGTGGATTAGTCTAATGAGGTTTGCGGTTAAAAGAGCTTAAATCGGAGCAAAGTTAATCCCTTTCAGTTCACGGTTAATTTACCTTTTCTTCGATATTCTGACCGATAAGATTACGCCTGGGGCAATGAAAGAAAGATAGTTTTCTTGACAAATTAAACTCTACGAATATATATATATATATATATATATATATATATATATATATATATATATATATATATATATATATATATATATATATATATATATTTATATATATATATATATATATATATATATATATAACAATAATATATATATATATATATATATATAGCATATATATATATACTATATATACTATATATATATATATATATATATATATATATATATATATATATATATATATATTACTAATATATATATATATATATATATATATATATATATATATATATATATTACTGCTATGTGTTATTATATATATATATATATATATATATATATATATAAATATTATAATAACTATAATATATAATAATATATAATATATATATATATATAATATATATTACTAATAATATTAATTTATTAATAATAATATATATATATATGTAATAATATATAATATATATATATAATATATATATATGTAATAACTCTTTGATGAGTTAATACAGTGATAATGAATAATAGTATATATGTGCTGCTATGCGTTATTATAATATATGTATATATGTATATATATGCTCTTTCTCTTCCTTTTTAGTTTACTCTGCTATATATATATATATATAATATATATATATATATATATATATATATATATATATATATATATAATAACATGCTCATTCACTGCAA
>JABUQX010093105.1:20000-27500 GCA_015478945.1 Trachelipus rathkii | reverse complement strand
ATATAAAATTCCCTATACTTTGCATTATAATTTGAAATTTCAAATCTCCTTCCTGAAAAGTTCGAAATGTTTGAGTTACGCCGTTCCGTTCTTGCAGCAAATGATCGATATATAATTTTCTTCTTTTCTACGAGTATTAGTAACTATATTCCAAGAATATTTTGTTCACCTCAGATTTGAATTGTTTCAATAATCATAAATTGAATTATTGTTGCCCCTCTTTTAATTAACTTCTCCAAATCTAATACAAAGCAATTTTTTCAATTTCGTCAGTTTATTGAGCAATGAAATATTTTTCAATATATATATATATATATATATATATATATATATAATATATATATATATATATATATTATATATATATATATGAGGTATATAATATATATATGATTATAAGTAATATATAAGTAGGTATAGTATCATTATATAGCATAGTATATATATGTAGTTATGAAGGGGCGGGGAGCGGGGTTTATATTCACGGAATCACTATTTAGTTAGTAATTTGTCATAAAGTATAGGGATAAGGGTGGTGAATAGAGTAATAGGCTGTACTGAGTGACGGTAGATAAGGGGAGATAATAGTATAGTATATATATATATTAGAGATGAGTGGATAGTGATATTAATATAGGTTATACTGGAAATATAAATTTAGGATAGGATATATATATATAGTATAGTATTTACAAGAGTGAGGCTATAATAGTATTATTAATGAGGATAGGATGAGTATATATATGTATTAGTAGTACTGGATACTAGGTGAGGAGAGTAAGTATATATCTATTATAGAGATAGTGGGATACGGGGAATTGGTGATATAGGTATGGATATGAGGGGGAGTGGAATAAAAATAGAGATTTATCTAGAAGATAGTAAGTCAGTATGATATATGAATGAGGGCAAGAAGTAATAGGATATTTATTTTGGAGCTAAATAATATAATATATTAATATATAATATATATAATATAATATATATATATATATATTAAGTATATATATAGTTTTTTTATATTATATATATAGATATATATAGATATAGACACATAATAATATATAATATATATAAAGCTAATAAATATAGTATATTGCAAAGTTCGTTTTGTTACTTTTTCTTGTCTATTGTAGATCATATTTCAAACAGTTTGCGATATAAAAGCTTTAATGAGAAAGTGTAATAATATTTTGAAAGTTTGGAGGAATGGTGTGATTGTTTCATGATTAAAGACATCTGTTCTACCCTGTAATTGAAATAGAAAATATACAGCTTTAATTAGAAAAACATAAACAGCAACAGGTTGGCGGTGAAAGAAAATACCCAGCTTACTTTAATTATTATCATTTTTTATAGTAGTGTCATGTTATTTTAACTCATTTTTTTACAAGCGAGCTTATTGTGAAATGGTTGGAACAACTAAATGTACGTTTAAATGTTTATAAAGTGTATAAAATGAGAATATTAAGCCACTTTTTGAGGATACAAGTAATTATTGTATTACAATTTTAAGTATTGAAGGAAAGTAATATTAGTGTTTTATAGATTACAATTGGCTGTATTATATAGTGATCATTTTCAGTGATAGGTAGAACACCACAATTGTTGCAAATATGTTCCTGCCAAAAGGCTATTGGTGAGATGAAGTATTAAGTAAGCACCCAATAGCAGCACTGTGTGGGGTATCAAATGACAAAAAGATATATATTCAGATTATAGTATATATATAGTATATATAGTATATGATATATAATATATATGAATAAGTAGATATAATATAGAGGGTAGTACTATATAGCTATAATATATATATAATAATATATATATATATATAAATAAATATATAATAGTAGAGCTATAGTGACGTATATGTACCTATAGTAGAGATAGGGCGAAATAGCGAGAATAGAGCAAATAAGAGGTATAATATTATGAGGTGTAGAAAAGTTTACCGGAGAATATTATTTGATAATCGGCGTATGATAAATGATTAGCTCTGAACCAGGGAGTGTTTAATCACAAAAATATGGCGTGAGTCAAGAGTGAGTACAGAGAGAAGAGCCACTATAGAAGTTGTGAGACGGAGAGGACATATATAAGAGGTGAGAGCGAGATGAAAAGGGAATAACGGTATAAGTGATGATTCAGGAGTGCAGGCTACATATGAAAGAAAGGAAGAGAGTACGCGCCGTCCGTGTAGAGTCACTGTTCTATATCTAGAGAGGAACTATCTGCATGTTAAGTGGAGACGGGAGTGGGTAGATAACGGATTGATGCCACCTAAGGTAGGGGAGTGGAATGAATATGAGCAAGAGACGTGAGTATTAATGAGTAAAATGTAAGTGAGGGAGGGAGGGGGAGGATAAAATACAAATATGGAGGAAATTATTAGGGCGGTGAATAAAGAAAGGAAAATAAGGGAAGTCCGCAGGTCTGGATGATGTGAGAATGGAAATGTTGCAGAAGGGAGGTATAGGGGTGGAGGAAATGCTGATAGGTTATATACATATGTAGTTGGAGTAGTGGTGTTATAGTACTCTACTATGGATGGTATAGTAAGGATGCTATGTTTGGTATCCTCCTTGTATATAAGGGAGGGAAGGATGATATAGGATAGCATGTATAGGAAATATATATACGATGAGTAGTATGTTCTATATTAAGTATATATAATATTGTGGAGGGAAAGTGTACGAAAAGAATATACTGTAATTGAGTAAGAGAAGAGCTTTTATACGGTAGGTATATATATCAGTGGCGGCTCGTGAACCCAAGAGACAGGGAAGGCGAGCTTCAAAGTAACAAGTAGATTTAGGAAGGGTTATAAAGAGGTGTATGTGCTAGATATCACACATTATAAGTGTTATAAACACTAACATAGTAGTATTGATGTTAGTGAGAGAAATAGTATTATGTAGAAGGAAAGGGGTAGGGTAACTATAATATATATAATATGATATTTATTTTGGATATGATATTATTATATATATATAGTAAATATTTACTTATAAGTAATGATAGTAGTATATATATAAGTACTATATATAATATATATAGCCAAGCCTCTGAGACCATCAATCCATATCTCAAAAATACAGGTAAAGCTTACGGAAAAAGGAATACATTGTCTGGGAATCCTTGTAAAAAATTTTACCGAGAAACTGAGTAAAAAAAAAAAAGTAATAAAAAAGAAATTCATCTCATAAATACGAATATGCTGATACAAGGGAAAAGTCTAAGAGCGAGATTTGTAGTGGAATCCTGTGAGAAGATTATTTAGTATATTAGTGAAAATGTTACATTAAAAAATAAAAAGAGATAGAGAAAAAAAAAGAAAAATAAACGAAAGAAGCCTATTTGTGTGTTAGAGGTTGGGTGAGGGAGAGAACTCGAGCCGGCGGGGGACATAGTAGGTATTACACGGCAATGTAGGATTATAAGATATAAAGTTAGTATATATTATATATATTATATAGTAAATGTGTGTATTAGAGAGAAGTATGTATATAGGTACATGGGTATAGTAAGTGTAGAATATGTATTTGGAGGAGAGGCCGGGTGTGTTGGGATGAGGGGTCACTAAGGTATATAGTAGTAAGTTGAGTGAGTGATTTGTTAAAGGATGTACACACATGATCGCACCGATGGCTTCTATTGAGCACAGGACCGATTGAGAGCCCCGTTTACTATGTCCTGACGGCAATGTGGTTGCAGAAGGAATGGTGAGGGAGGGAGGGGCGGTTGGAATGCTTGGTATATTTACCCGTGGGATATTCTTTAGTTGAAAAAAAGGAATTACTTTGAAAGTCTATTTATTTAACGAGTAACGTATAAAAAGTCCTAAATAGAGACCGACTTTCTAATTCAATTGACGTATATATTATTAACATTTTGTTTTTTGTTACATGAGTTCTTAATTAACTAAATATGTTTACCAGGATTCCAAAAATGGTATTCCATTTTCCGTGTAGCTAATAGAATCTAGTCTTGCAGGCCGATACTAATTCTTTTTAATTTTGTAGTCATCATTTGTCCGCATAAAGATCGAAATGGTACCAGGCAGTAGCCAGCAATGATATTCCTCTTCCGTAGCGTACCCGTGGCGTAGTTTTTGAGATATGCGATAATGGGGCTGCTTCTAGAAGGACTGACCATATATATTATAGTACCTATTTAAGTATGAGTTATAATAGGGTAGGTATAATATAGTATATTGAATAATATAGTAGTATTTTGTATATATATATATAATATAATATATATATATATATATAGAGTATATACTAAAAGTATATATATGGATCAGTGGCGACCTAATATTAGGCGAGGCCGGTAAGGTAAGCTCGCTAGCCCGAATATTCTTTATGTTATAAATAATATTGAATTAAATTCCGTAAAAGTATAGCAAGATATATTAAAGAGTGTGTTATATAAAAGTGTAAAAAAAAGAAGCTAGTTTTGCGTATGCGATGAAATTTAAGAAGGAAGAGAGGACGAGTACGGCACAATTAAATAATTAAGCTTATAATAAAGTAGTATGAGGATTGCAGGTTTAGAATGATGTCGCGCGTCCTTACTCTGATGGCTTTAGTAGGTAAAGAGGTTATTTACCCCTAAGCGGAAGTAGGGACAAAGTGACGGTCATTTTCATCGTCAACTGTATAAAGGAGCGGGACTAGCTTCGTCGCTACGCTAATATAATCGAGAAAATAGGAATCACACGTATATATATATTGCAAATCTTTCGATTACTTTAGAATTTAGGGAATGGGCAGTTTGAGTAAGGGGGGAGCGGATGAAGGAGGCAGAATAGAATCATCCGATCTCAGCAAAAATAATGTGACAAGAAGTAATGAGTGGCTTGTGAAGTTTTCTGAAGAGATTGTCATGAGATATCAGAAGAGGCTGGATGTCGCATTGATTGATATATGATCACAGAAAAAGTTTAAGATAAGTATAAGTGAGTTATATGTGTAAAAAATACTGAGCTCATTTAATGGTGTACTATCTAGCGATTGTATGTATGGTGAGTGAGTCAGTAAAATCTAAGTGAAGCATGAGAGTGCGCTCATGAATGGTCATATGAGTGCATGTGAAATATAGTTGATATGCTAAAGTCAAAATTAACGGAGACTTGCAAATGAGAAGGACTGAGTAGCCTGATAAACGAGATGTCGTCTACTTAAAAAATGAGTGAGGCCTAAGCAAATTTTACTCAATTATGCGCGAGAAGGGAATATTGTATAGAGAATTAAGTATTGTGGTCGTGAGAAGTGATGAGATGAGAAGAGTATCGAAGTTCGGTTAAGTGAATGGTCTCAGTACAAAGAAATAGGTACGATTATTAATTATTAAAATATGTTTTACAAGTGGGAAGAGCACGGAGAATGTGTGTACTGTTTAAAGACTCGTATGGGCATTTAGTCGATGAATGGAGGTAGAGCATGAGTATAGTGACCTGATAAGAAGAGTTTGTATGAAGAGCGGAGGGTGAGATAGACGATAGCGAGATAAAGGTGATATATACTAGAGACAAGAAGGAGGATGCGTATAATGGATGGAATAAAGGATGATAGCGAGGTAGGTAGGGATAAGTAAAGGTGAGGTAATAGAGGGATTAACTATATATGAGTGTTGCGAGGGAATATAGAAGGGGGTGAGGAGTGAGGTGGTAGAGGGAGCCGAGATGAGAGAGGTATATATATATATATATAGTATAATATATGTGAAGATAGGAGCTGTACGCACTCACTACCCGCTCAGAGCAGGTGAGAACAAAAAGTTGTATTTGTATGTATACAATATATTAATAGACATATAATTAATATATATATATAATATATAATTATAAACTTATAATTTTAACTTGATCTTCTTTATATCTTCATGATTGTTATAATACTTTTTAATAAATTCTATAATATATAAAAATATAATATATACTATAATAATATACTATATATATAGTAATATATAACTAATATATACTATATTCATACTATATATATAGTATATAATAAATATATATATAATATAAGATATATATATATATATATATATAATATATTATATATATATTAATATATATATATATATATATATATAAATTATATATATATATATATATATATATATAATAATATAGATATATAATATATATATATATAGTAAGTATATAAATATATATATATATATATTACTACTATATCATTTCATTTATCACTAAGTATTCATTATTTCATATATGCACATAATACAATATCGATTTAACTACACCTACCACATTCATACTATAGGTTTATATATTATCTAAGTAATCACACTCCTCAACTTCTACAAGTATAATAAATTTAGTATATATACTACTTCTCATCTCTATTACTCTCTCTACTCTACTACTCTCTCTCTACTCACTCTACTGCTCTATCTATCATCTCTATCTCTCTCTCTCGACTCACTCTCTCCGTACTCCTTATTCTCATATCTTATATACTTATTACTCTATTCATTCACTATATGATTCTCATTTATATATATACTCTCACTCTACATCTCTCATCTATCTCACTGCTATATAATATAATATATAGATATATATTAGATTATAATATATAAATATATATATTACTAATTATATATATGATATATATATATATAATATTATTATATATATATAATATATATATATTAATATATATATATATATAATATATAATATATATATATTATATATAGACAATATATATTATATATATATTAATATAATATATATATATATATATATATATAATATATATATATATATATATAATATATAAATATATAATATAATATATTAATATATTAATATATATATATATAATATATATATATATATATATATATATAATATATATATTAATAATAAATAATTTTTTTATATTTAATTTATAGAATATTTAACAATTAAGTTTTTAAATTTCGAGTAGAAGAGGCTTTGTGCGCGATAAAATCCTCTAAAATAGACAAAATATAGTAATAATGAGTTTCTTAAATTTACAGTTAGCCATGTACATAACCAGTGTTTTATAGAGAAGCATTAGTTAAGAAATATTATTATGCTGAGTTCTTATGAGTGAGCACAAATCTATATACCTCCAGACAATGATCATTATGCAAAAACTAAGTGTATATTTCGTCTAAAACAATAATAGTATCTATAATATGAGTAAAATTAGTACGTACTAATTTAGTAATAACATTTTAAGCATTAATTTTATAATTAAGTAATAAATAGTAATTTGAATAATTTATATTACTAATTAGTTTACTATTTTATTTTACATCTACGAGGTAGGCTCACGCCGTCACTGTTACTATCCACCCAGAGATAAAACCTGAGCGTGACCTGATTATAATATAATTAATATAATATATATATATATATTATAATATATATATATATATATACTTAATATATATATATTATATTAAATATTAATAATAATTATATATATA
>JABUQX010093105.1:0-15000 GCA_015478945.1 Trachelipus rathkii | reverse complement strand
TGTAAAGCCATCTACTTTAAATTATTATGGTATTAATGACCTAAACATATTATATCAGCATAATTGATAAATCTTATTGTACACGTAATAAAAGTACAAACATTATTCACTATGAAGACTATATATAAATCCATAAATAAGAAAATACATTATTCACCTAACTATGGCTACTAATTTTGAGTGCAAAATAACCCGTTGGACTCACAAAATATCATAGTATAGTCACTATAATTTATCCATACTATAATATGAATAAAAATTATATGTTGAAGCCTGACAATACTAAACTAGTAGTAACACCAACACAACAGACTATTACTGTATAGTCTGTTCTAATATGACAGACAAGACCCAATTTCATTAATAGACCTCTTTCACTTAATATTACCAAATTATTTGCATTTAAGTGAACCAAGTGTATGATTTACTATATATTCTAAACAAAATAATATTATTTTACCTTAAGCAATACTTATCATATCTCATAAGATATTATTGTAAGGTTGTCAAAGTATACACAATACAAATACTTGTACTGATCTAAACAATTGCTGAATTCTGCCCCTACTTTATCCGCCTAATATAGCCTATTACAATTACTGGAGTATCTTAGTAGATAAACTTGCTACCACCTAAAAGATAAAGTACTATACAATATACTCTTATACAACATTAAAGCAAATTCATCCTGACTGATAACATATCTAGACTGATATATTGGTAATGATAGTTTCATGTTTACTTGTTGCCTTATCTTAATCTCACTGTTCATTCCTCTTTAGAGACTAGATTTGTTTCATGTAGAATATACATATACGTTGCACAGCATTTTATACTTTTTCTATTAATTGTACATCCGTTATTCTTATGTTAAGGCGTCATCCTCGAGCATGACTAGCAGTTATTGTAGCTAGTGAGAAAGTAAATGTTTATTCAGAGTTTTAGGTATCTATTTTATGTATCAAAAAATTCATACCTAAATCACGTAGTATACTTATGTTATATATAAATATATTATATATATAATACCTATTATGGTGCTAGTAGAATATAAAAAAATATTGATAACAAAGTAAAGACTATAATAGTACTTAACTGTATATTATTATATAAGCGACCTCTTTTATTATCCTCAAATCAAAATATCACTATAGTACTTATTAATTTATGTCAAATATGGTTGTCTATCACCGTGTATCAATCTAAGTTACCATTGAAAGGTCTATTCAGCAGCTCTGACAGTAAGTGAATATAATAGACTTATGTCTAATATATGAGTGAAAAACAAATGAGTAAGAAAATGACAGTATTATATATATAACTTATAATGGACTATGCAGGTATATAAATGATATTCAAATAAATAGATAGTATATGAAAAATTGATACACGACATTGGAAGCATATAGTAATGTACGTTAAAATTTACTGATAAAATTACCAAGGCATCTAATGCTAGTATTAATGATTTAATATTTAGTTATCCACATCAGTGACTCTAAGTGTCTAGCAACCACCATAAATATACTACGTTACTCAAGTAGGTATTTTATTTTACTCACCTTATACGTATGACACAAAATTATATTTTAAATTACAACGTACTGTTGTATGACCTTATAATTTTATTTATATTTATAAATACCGAAAGTAACTTTTATTTAATACTACATAAGTGATTAAACCTTAAGTCAAATCTATAGCGATACTCCACACACACTACACACACACACACACACACACACATCATCATCATTATAATATATTAATATATATATATATATATATATATATAATATATATATATATATATATATATATATATATATATATACTATATATATATATATATTAGTATTAATATATATATATATATAATATAATATATATATTATATTATATATATATTATGAGTATCAACTCAAACCTTTGCCCTCCCCTAACCTAATTTAAAATCGAATGCCACCCCATGATATATATATATATATAAATATATATATTATAATTATACCTATAGTTATTATAATTATTATATATATAATATATATATATATATATAATATATATATATATATATATATTATATATATAATGATATATATATATAAATAATATATATAATTATATATATTATATATATATATAAAGTTGCAGATTTATTTTGAATGCACTATTATTATAAATTTGGATATTATATACCTGCTACTTATCAAACTACTACTATAATTTATATGTTTATGTAGTTGCCCAAAAAAATTGCTATTATCAATCATAGATACCATTATGGCCTCACCAATAAAGCAAACGACAGCATAATGACAGCTACATTCACTATATGGGTTTCACTAATAATGAGTGACAGAAATGTGAAATAGTAATATACCACCGAGCGTGTGAGCTACATACCATCAGCAGCTTTATCTTACTACAGCATGGCAGTCATATACTTTACTAAAGCATACATTATCTAAATAGCATTGTTTATATCTAAATTACCTATTATAAATAAGAACTAAAACACCATTCTTATGAGCACCTAGAAATATAGAAGTGATATGAAAGTATAGCATCTCCACATCGGACATCTATCACAGACAGCTCAGACCAAATACAACTAGACTAGGTTTCAAGGACCTACATGGTACGAATGAAGAATTGTCACAGGAGAATAAAAAGCTCACAACATGCAGTAAATAGATTTATTAGTCTATTGCACTATAAAAATATTGCACGCTGGAGGTTAATATTAGTGAGTGATTAGTGAATCAGTGAGAATAGCCTAACGATCAGTTCTTCTCTCAAATAATACTGTTCGTCGACGAATAAGTAAGATGTGAGTATTATGAAATATCAATACATTACAAGTAATACAGCTATAATAGTTAAGAGTCTCACAAGCTTTATGAGATCATATCACAATCCAACATGATGCTAATACACACTTTATTGACGTCAAGCTGTTCGTGCCCAACACCCTGGCGTATTTGTACCATTCTGGTAATGGTCTGGTTATTCTAAGTTGAGAATTTTTTTTTCTGTCTTACTTTTAGTACATACATATCGTTACGGCAAAGTATCCTGTGAAGCTTCATGACCGCAGACTAATTATCCTGATCACTGTATATTATCTTTTTATTCGTACTTATTAGGGGCGAGTAGTAGATGAAAAAACTTTACTACAAGTTAGCGCACGTCAAACTTACGCGATATGTGTATAGTGTAGTATATAGCCGATTTAGAGTAAACATGAGACGTATAAGTGTTAATTCTGTAGCGTGATGAGTGTGCTGAAATACAATGCACAACTTAATTAATTAAACTTACTTTTTCTACTTTAACTGAGGTTAGTAGTATATGTAGTTCATAGAAGAGATTGTTGCAGTCTGATAAACTTCTTCTACCTACTCAGTATGTTGAATCTTTAGTACTTGATGATAGTCGTAATTTAACTTATTGTGTTAGTGTCATTGTGCACATGGTAAATTATGCTATGTACCTAAGCCCTAAAGAATAGTACTCACTTCCACGCACTAGAATACCACAAAACCACCATCAGTTATCAGCACCACGCGATATTTACATTCCAAGAGTCGGAAGTAGATAAGCCATAACGATAGTAATTGACTTACTCCTATATCACATCACTCGAAAGTCTGCGTGACTGTATCGTCATTCAGGTCGTCAAAGCTGTATCGTCATGGCCAGTCTGAGTGAAGATATCTACACAGGTAACGATGACACTAATGCACCTCATTACGTAGCTTCCGTCTGAATTCTTCATATATCGTTTCTAATGACAACAAAACACACAGGCCACCACGACAACACAAGGAAAATTGAGATATATTCAAGAGATTAACCTTCATGTCACGGAAACTAGAACATTAATTTTAATTTCATTATTCGCTTATACATCAACTACTTCTAAGCCACCATTTATCAAGAGTCAAATGCCAAGTCTTAGGAAGTGGCTATAAATAACAGATTGATTGAATTTCTATGGACATAATTAAGAGCATCACCTATGATAACTGGTAACTTTGAGTAGAAAGGAAGGTCACAAAGCTAGAAAGTTATATTAGTATGATAAACCCTTATAGTAGGGTATTAATAAATAACGCTAAGAACTGAAGAAAATTAAGAGTTATGGTATGCCAAACTGCACAAAACATATCTGTGACTTCATACGTAATAGGATGTAATGTATGACTAGTTCATTACTTCCACCGAACTTAGAGGGATTTAGTAATAATATAAAAGATTTTAAAGTCATCATTCCATTCATTAATGTTATAATATTTTTCATTACTCATGATAGTATAGAAGAAAAATCATATTGATGATTGTATGTATCGACTCTAGATTGACACATAATAGAGTGCACCTTTTCACCCTTTTACTCATTGAGAAGTACTTGTATTTAAAATGAGATGAGTACTTCATACGAGGGTAGTAAGCATCGTTCCTAACAGCAAGAAACTGCCTCTTATGTAAACTCTTTACTTATGTATCCCACGCCTTATTATATTTAGTGAGATAATTGATTAATATTTCTAATGATAATTGATAACATATATGACAAAATTAGCAACGCACACACTTAATGTTGGTAACTATCGATATTCATAAAGTATGCCTATTAGCTTGACCTTGAGCTCCTAATTAAATTATGTATATAAATATAGATTGTCACACAAATCAGGCATATAACGTAATTAATCATCACTAAAGTTAATGCCAGATATTATATATGCAAATAAATGTATATAATATTTAACTTAATATATATATTGAATAGTGTTATGTATCATTACCTCATTGTATTTATAAATATGTTATGTATATATAATATTTATAAAGCTAGTAATAAATAATTACAATTGATAGCCATATATAATAAGTCATTATGCTATGATGCCAATTTGAATATATTAAATTCGATAATTACTATAATACTCTATTATCACATTACACTGTATTCTGAGTCAGAGTAGTAGGAATATAGTATAGTATGGGTCAGATGGTACTGAATAATACTCGGCGTATGAGGAGAAGAAATGAGTAGAAAATGTAGTATTTGAGAATCACTGAATTAGATAATTAACATATATTTACATTTGTTCCGTATATCAGCTGATATTTGTTTACATCTAAGCTATATGGAGCGTATACAAAGGGTGAGGGGCATAGGTGAGCTAACTGAACACCCCCTTAAATCTTGGCGAAATAAAAAAAATGAATCACTTATATATCGTTTTTCCAGACTGAATACGTTTTAAGGGTTATTAGTATAGATATAATATCTGATAAATATAATATATATCATCATATCACGTATAATATATAGTAGATATGTGAAATGAGAGTCAGCGATAGATTAATCACATCCCACTAACGATGAGAGTCTACACAACCATCTATGATGGTAATATATATAGTATCCATTAGGTGTCAGTAGCCCATAAAAATAAGGATATATATAATATAATTAGATAGAAGAATCAAATTTGGGGATGCATAAGAGGTATGAATAAGGTATAGTAATGAATATAGTCTGAGTGGACCTGTAGTAAGTTACAGGGTAGACCCCCTACCGGAGTGGGAAGGCGGTACCCGCCGGAAATAAATAGAAGAAACTTGCATACGAAATAACTATAAAGGAAATGATGGGTAAGAAAGGAAGGATTCTAGTCAGAGAAGGAAAAGTTGGAGAAGAGTCTGAGGTCAGTGTCTAAAACCTACGTAAAACAGTGTTTATATTAATTATATTCAAACAATAGATATTATAGACTACTACATAAAATTTAAAGCCTTATATCCATATATATGATTTGTTGATATATAGTAAAACAACAATCATAGATGTTACTTAAATATTTCCTTTGAATTTAAATTTTACAGCAAATATTGAGAGTATAAAAGTTCTTCACTGGTAATCAAAATTAAACAACGAATATAATTATAGTAATTAGTGTAAATACATATATAATGATACTAAGTTAGTCGTTATAACCTGAATTTATTAAATCGTTAGTTATATATACATAATTTACTTACGATTATACGTGTTGTTTTTAAATGTTACTGTAGTAGAATTTATCTCACTTAATGGGGTTATCACAGAATTGTATATACCAACTTACTGTTATAAAAAAATAATTTAACTAAGCTAATAAAAGAGTCACCACATACTCCATTGATGTAAAGTTCATATATTGAATTCATACTCAAATCAGCTCAATACCACACTTTAGCGCGTAAACAACTTAAAATGAAATTCTACCTGCACGCGTATAATTCTGGAATATCACAACTACATCCGCTAAGCGTATCGTCTATCTCGATGGTAAAAAAGAGAACTTACTAAACACAAATAATAAATTACTGAATTTGCGTCACCTACTGTATATTCAGTCTGAGAAAATTTCTCTTCAGAGTCTGTGTGACTACTAAATGCTCTAGATTTTCGAAGTATGAAATGCACGCTGTCTTGCTTATAGAGTTAATATATATACGTATATAGCTTACCAAGTTTCAGAAAAGATAGATGATCTAAAGGACAATAAGTATTTTTTATTTATCGAGCCTTATTATTTTGAAGCTCATCTAATTAGATGTATATACCTACCAACCCATGCTAGATCATTGTAAATTGTATTTTTTAAAAATTAAAAAATAATTGAATAATTGAGTCTATAGGGTTTTACCTTTGGTTTTGATTTTTTCAAAGATTGATGCTCTTTGATAAGTTCCCATAAGTAACTCTGCCTGTAGTTCATAGCACTTAAACTTAGTAGGTAAATTGATTAGTTGAAGGTAAAGAGAATTGAAATTGATTGAAATAGCAAGAAATTTAAAATATACAATTTACCTCTATATTAATATTAACATTTTTGATAATAAATTTGATTTTTTAATACGTTCACACGTTAAACTCGTTTTGTGATAAGTGAGAAAAGTTTTGAAATGTCTAATGAATTTTGGACAATTATATCCAATAGCGGCAAAGTAAAAAATCCTCCAAAACATTGTTTTACAACCCACGTATTTAAATCCATAATTAACAAAATATAAGAGATGTATGTGGAAGTGGAAGTATATATTAATTTTTATATATTCATTTTCTGTGAGTAGAGGTTTAACCATCAGTTTTCATATCAGTAGTGTTACTAGTGTATGATTGTTTTTAGCTTAAAATATTTCAAGTTTCAATATTTTCTTTTATTTTTTTTAGAAATCCTGCACAAATATTTATGATTCCTAAAAGTAAAACCATGTTGCTATTAGACCACCACATTGGGTTTAATAGCCAGTACAATCACAGTATAAATATATGGTACAATTATTCTTATAGATTGACGGATGGGTTGGAGAATTAAAGTTTTGATCCATGTTATCCCTTGTCATTTCTTCAAGTATTCTGTGGACATATGGTCATAGACTTTTAAGTTTTCTATATAATCATTTTATTATAATTATATTGTTTTATTATATTAACTATTAACAATTATATGTGAAAAATCTTTTTTAAAAAAATTGTTAAGTGGTGCCGATGTATAAATAAATAAATGGTTGTGGTCGATTTAATTATTATATAGAGTTTTAACGAAAGTATATGATCTCATAATGGCCTTTACTTTCAAGAATATTAGAGGCTTTAAAAACTGTAAACATTTTTCATTCAATATCAATTCTAAGCGCAATTTTGGTGACAGACCTAATAAGTGGAGAACCTTTACAGATACGTCAGGCTCTAAATATAAACTTGGTTTGATAGTATTTGCTGGATCAGCAACAGCCATTTAT
This sequence comes from Trachelipus rathkii, assembly GCA_015478945.1. Classification (NCBI taxonomy): domain Eukaryota; kingdom Metazoa; phylum Arthropoda; class Malacostraca; order Isopoda; family Trachelipodidae; genus Trachelipus; species Trachelipus rathkii. The sequence goes on along the minus strand of JABUQX010093105.1, from coordinate 7,194 downwards.
ATGAAATGGAAACTTAGCAGAAGTCAGATGACATTTGAAGATAAATTTTATCCCTATGACCATAGGCAAAATGATCTAGCTCATGGTCCCTCATTTATGGTGTCAAGATTTCTCGACAATTGCTTTCCTAAGGTTGAAGCTTTACTTAATAGCTCCAAAAGACCTGTAAGTATCTTTCAGAATCGAATAGTTATGTTTTAATAAATTTTATGGTCAGCTGTATATTTACTTTATTAGAACATTAAAACATTAGAAATATAGGTAATAGTTGAGTTCAACAGATTATAAAAAAATCATTATTTTTAAAAATCAATCGATGTTTTGATATTCCTAGAAGCAACCCTGCAAAATGTTATTAATAAAATATTGCCAAATTTACGATATTTTTATAAGCAATATTCGTTTTCATATAGCTATCATTTCTTTTTACATTCGAAAAATCAGTAAGGTTATGATAAGTTTGGTTAAGTAGATATATATAGGCCTAGATTTATTGTGTATAATTAACAAAACTTATCATAACCTAAACCTAATATGTCCGAAAATGAATTTAAAAAAAAAAAAAATTTGGTAGATTGATTAAATTTATATGAGAGAGGTTTGGTATCACTGTTTTAGTACTCTTACATAGGAATAAAAGATAGGCTATATATTTTATATAAAATAAAAAACGAATATCAAAAAAAATAAAGATATTTCATCAGAATCTGTTAAACTCGACTATTACTGAAATATAGAGACAATAAGAAGCCACATGGGCCTATCGCGACTGACCCAGTCAACCTAGTAAAACCAACCACTAAACATGCTTATGCAAATTCACAAAGCACCCTAGGGATTATCAATAACTTACATTATATATATACAAAGTTTGTAACTAAAAGAAAAATTTAAAGTTAAGGTATATGCTAATCGTACTACAAGCTTTAATAACTTTGTTACAGTCATAACATGAACTTTAACCTTAATAACTATTGTAATTAAATACCCGCCAATTTGGCTTAGTCAAAATATTCTATATGATGCCCAAATCATCCATATAGCTATCCAATCCTTTCTTAAATATTTCAATTGTGCCTCACTTGATAACCTCCTGTGGCAAATCCATTCTAAAAATTAACAACCCTATTATTGAATGAATGCTTTCTTATATCAAGATGGCATGCCTTCTTAATTTTCTTACTGTGCCCCCTGGTCTCCCATCCGTGATCTACTGTGAATTTATTGGTCTCTGTATTATCAATAGATGTAAATATTTTATAGACTTGTATCATGTCCCCTCTGAGAAATCACCTTTCTGCAGAAAACATTCCTAACTCATTCAGCCTCTCCTCATAGCTCTTACCCTCAAACCCAGAAATCATCCTTGTTGTTCTATGTTGCACTTTCTCTAGCATATCTATGTCTTTCCTTAAAAAAATAAGGTGCCCAAACTTGTGCAATTTATCCAATCTTTCCTCAGTAAACATTGATGCAAAATAAGTATTGAAAATGTTGAGTCACTAAATTTTCATCAATTTTAATTGACCAATTGCCCTCTTATTACTTTAAAATTTATAAAAACTTCTTCAGGTCCTTATTACTATTCCTTGCTAAATTAATTTCTGCCTCTCTCTTTACCTTTCTTATTGAGTTGTTAAGTTCATTTCTAGTTTTCCTATAATTTTCTAAATCATCTTCACTATTACTACCCTTGAATATTTTAAAACATCTGCGCTTTCCATTGATTTTCTCTCTTATCTTTCTTATGTTTTCTGTAGAAAGGCGATTTCTCAGAGGGGACATGATACAAGTCTACAAAATATTTACATCTATTGATAATATAGAGACCAATAAATTTTTCATAGTAGAACATGGACAGGTGACCAGGGGGACATAATAAGAAAATTAAGGAAAGATTAGGATTGCCATCTTGATATAAGAAAGCATGCATTCAGTAATAGGGTTGTTAAATTTTGGAATAGTCTGCCAGAGGAGGTTGTTGAGTGTGACTTGATTGCAACATTTAAGAAACGGTTAGATTCGTTTATGGATGGGTTGGGTATCATATAATATATTGACGAAGCCAAATTGGCGGGTTTTTAGTTATAGCAGTTATTGTTAGATGGCATGTGTGACCATAACTTAGTTATTAATGCATGTGGATGGTTTGGGTATCATATTTATATATCATTAGTTTTGACTAAGCCAAATTGTGGGTTTTTTGTAGTTACAACAAAATTGACAAGCGCCCTAGGGTGCTTTGTGGATTGCATGAGCATGTTGGTATGGGTTGACTGGGACAGTCTCGATAGCCCATGTGGCTTTTTACTGTCTCTATATTCCTAATGTCCTAATGTTCTACCAAACAGGTTTTCTGTTCACCATTCTAATGGGTTTATCTTTAAAACATACTGTCTGAAATATTTCATAAAAATTTTATAAAATGTTCACACATGATAAAACAGTTTTGGTCTTTAAACTTGGTATCCCAGTCAGTTATACTATGCATGTTTCAAAATTTGGTAAAATCATTATTTCAGAAATCTAAGATCTTTTCCTTATTAACATGCAATTTGAGCCAAGATATCACATTCATGTTAAATTTAATTATATTATGGTCACATTCCTAAATTCTCTTCAACTCTAATCTCATCCACCATACTTTCATAGTTGGTTAATATTAAGTCTAACAGTGTACTGTGTCTTGTAGGTTCATGGACCATCTGGCTCAAAAAGTTGTCTAGTATAATTTATAAATACAGAACTACCATGGTGCATATTAGACAGGGAATTCCATTGAATACCAGGAAAATTAAAATCACCAATTATGACTATACCTTTTTCTTTATTATGGCATGCTGTCTCGAATTCTTTCACCATATCTGTTTCTAATTCTTGACTCTGGCCAGGAGGCCTATAAAATGCCCCTATTCTTTATGATTTATTGCACAAAAAGATATCTACCCACAAAGATTCAACATCATGATTAGTTCTAATGTCAGTCATTAACACAGATTGAATATTACATTTAACATAAAGCGCCTCACCACCACTCTTCTTTCCTTTATGCTGGTGTAAATAAAGTGAATATCTGTCTATTTCATATTCCTGAGGGAAGAGTCTATACAGTTCTTCATTATGCAAATACGTCTAGATTCTACTCTATGGTATAGCTAATCAGCTCATCTTTTTTATTTTTAAGTCTATGAGCATTTGTGTAGAACCATTTAATATTCAAAATGCTGTTACTTATTTCTGTCATCTTTATTTGAGCCTGTAGCAATGCTAGTTTTATTTATCTCACCACTATTACAGTTACCATTGCTATAATTATTCATATCAAGATTTAGCAATCACCCTTAAGTTTACCTAGTTTTTTAATAGACATGTCTCCAAACTGCACTGAAAAGCTCAGCATCTAAAAAGTTACGACTAAAGTGAACTCTGTCTACTGCAAATTGATCTTTGTCCAGAAGTTCTCTCCACAATTCCAAAAACCTAATATTTTCTGAAAAATATAATTTCCTAACCCTTTCATTTAGACCTAAAACCCTACTTCCCCTTTCCTGACCTGCACCTAACCTAGGTAAAATCCCAGAAATCTACCTTCTTCCGGTAGCTTTCATCTTCTGAATCAACCTCCTATAATCTGCTATTAATTCTTCTGACTTTCTATGTCCTATATCATTTGTACCCACATGATGGTCTAAATCTGGACACGAATAATAGCAATGGTAATGGTAATAGTGGTGATATAAATAAAACTAGTGTTTGTTACAGGCTCAAATAAGGATGATAGCAATAAAAATAGCAGCATTTCGAATATCAAATGCTTTTACACAAATGCTCATAGCCTTAGAAATAAAAAAGATGAGCTGATTAGTTATACCATAAATGAGAATCTTGACATTATTTGCATAACTGAGGCATGGGTTAATGAAGAATTATATGGAGACTCCTTTCAGGAATATGAAATAGACAGATATTCACTTTATTTATACCAGCGTAGAGGAAAGAAGGATGGGGGGAAAGCCTTTATTATTTAAAAGCAACTTATTCAATCTGTATTAATGACTGACTTTAAAACTAATCATGATATTGAATCAGTATGGGTAGATATCCTTATGTTCAATAAATCATTTGGAATAAGGGCATTTTATAGACCTCCTGGCCAGAGTCAAGAATTAGACTCAGAAATTGTAAAAGAAATTGAGACAGATGCCCCAGTGAAGGCATAGGCCTAGTTATTTTGGTGGAATTTTAATTTTCCTGACATTCAATGTGATTTCTTTGTCTAATATGGATCATAGTAGTTCAGTATTTATAAATTTTATTTACTAGATAACTTTTTGAGCCAGAAGGTCCTTGAACCCACAAGACACGATGCATTCTTAGACTTAATTATTAAACTAACGATGGAAAGTATGGTGGATGAGATTAGGGTTAAGGAGAATTTAGGATTAGTGACCATAATATAATTCATAAATATGAATTGTGATATTCTGAAATAAATTGCAAGTTTATAAGGAAAGGATCTTAGATTTCCGAAATGCGTGATTTTACCAAATTACGAGACATGCTTAAATATAACTGACTGGGATAACAGAGTGTTAAAGACCAAAAACCTGTTTTAATCATGTGGACATTTTTAAGCAAATTTTAATGAATATTTAGTCAGTATGCTTTAAAGATACCACTATTAGGGTGATGAAGAGAAAACCTAGTTAGTGGATTAGAGAGAGAAGAGAAGAAAATTAATGAAAGCGTAGATGTTTAAATATTCAAGGAGGTTAGTAATAGGGAAGATGATTTAGAAAATTATAGGAAAAAATAGAAACGAACTTAACAGGCAAAGGCAAAGGCAAAGAGAGAGGCAGAAATTAATTTAGCAAGGAATTAGTAATAAGAACCTGAAGAAGTTTTTTTTTTAGCTTTGTATAATTAAAAGTAAGATTAGGACAATGGTCCAATTAAAATTTGATGAAAATTTAGTGAGTTCGATAAGATTGGGTCAACTATTTCAATGCTATTTTGCTTCAGTGTTTACAGAGGAAAGATATAGATAATAGTTTGTGAGGACTAATATTCTTGATGCATTGTAAACAAATACTTAGCAGAATTTGAAATTTGACGTTAAAAGATATTAAACGTTTATTAGACCATATGATCCAGGTAAAGCTGCAGGGCCTGATGGGATAAATGGTAGAATTCTGAAAAAGAGGGTAGTATCAGCATTGTAAAGCACTGTATTTGATTTTTAAGTGATCTATAAAATTTGGTATGGTACCAGATGACTGGAAAACAGCAATGTGTTATTATTATAAAGATAAGGTTAGTAAGGAAGATTTGGGAAATTATTTGGACAGTTAGCGTCTTTTAACAATCTCTGGTTGTAAAGGTCTGGGAAAAGTTACTGAAGGTCATATAGGAGAAATATTTAGAAGATAAAAAGGTTTTGTATGACTCCCAGCATGGTTTCAGAAAAGGGTAGTCAATGTCAGACAAAACCTTTTAGAATTTATGGAATACATTACTGACTGCATTGGAACGAGGAGATCCAGTTTGATATTGTATATTTAGACTTAGTAAAGCTTTTTTGATAAGGTCCCCACATTTAAGGGCTGATGAAAAAAGTATATTGTCAATCGGTGTATAGGGTGAGTGGTACTATTAGTTGGATTAAAGAGTGGTGGCGAAATAGAAAAAGTGTGTACAACTAAATGGCATTAAATCATCATGGGAAATAGTGAAGGGTGGTGTCTCCCCACAGGGTTTAGTGCTGGGACCACTATTGTTTCCTCATATATATAAATGATTTAGACCAGGACTTAAAATGCAAGGTTTCTAAGTTTCAGATGATACCAAAAGTGGCCACCTCAGTTAGGAATAGTGATGAAAGGATGTATAAAGATTTTCCAAAATGTCTGATAAACTTCTTGGGGTGGGCAGATAAGTGGCAATTTTAATAGTAAAAAAGTGTTAAGGTTCTTCACGTAGGTTACTCAAATAAAAGTTTTAACTATGATATGAATGGGGATTGGCTTGAGTCTGTGGACCAAGAAAAAAATTTAGGTGTGATTATAAAGCAGTAATTTGAAAGTAGCTAATCAGTGTTTGGAAGCTAGGAATAAAGCTAATAAGATGCTGGGCATAAAAATCGCAATGTTGTTTACAAGAAAGAGCAAGGAAGTTAATAAGTAAACTGTATAATACCGTAGCTATGTTAGGCCCATTAATAGAGTATTGTGCACAAGTTGGGCCCCTTATTTTAAAGAAAGACTTAGATATGCTAGAGATAGTGCAACATAGGAGCAGCAAGAATGATTTCTGGGGTTTGAGGGTAAGAGCTATAAGGAGAGCTTAAGCGAGCATTAGGAACTGTTTTCTGTAGGAAGGGGGATTTTCTCAGAGGGGACATTGATACAAGTCTACAAAATAATTTACATCTATTGAATAATACGGAGACCAATAAATTTTTCCTAGTAGAGAATGGACAGGTGACCAGGGGCATAATAAGAAAATTTAGCAAGAAAGCATGCCCATATTCTTGATATAAGAAAGCTTGCATTCAGTAATAGGGTTGTTTTAAATTTTGGAATGGTCTGCCAGAGGAGGTTGTTAGTGTTGACTCGATTCAACATTTAAGAAAAAGGTGTTTAGCATACGTTTATGGATTGGGTTGGGTATCATATATATATTGACCGAAGCCAATTGCGCAGGTTGTTTTTGTTTATGTAGTTTTAATGTTTAGATGGCATGTGTGACCATAACTTGTTATTAATGCATGTGGAGGGTTTGGGTATTTTATATATATATATATATATATATATATATATATATATATATATTATATATATAATATATATATATATATATATATATATATATATATATAATAATACCGTATATATATTATATATATATTATTATATATATAGTATATATATAATATATATATTATATATATTATATGATATTATTATATATATATATATATATATATATATATATTATATATATATACCTATATTATATATATATATATATATTATATATATATATATATATATATAGTATATATATATATATATATATATATATATATATATATATATATATATATATATAATATATATGATATATATTACCGTTAGTATATATATATATAATAGTATATATATATATATATATATATATATATAATATTATATA
>JABUQX010093104.1:0-41287 GCA_015478945.1 Trachelipus rathkii | reverse complement strand
ATTTGTAATAAGTAGTACAGAGGGTCTTCACTCCCCGATTTTTATAAAAAACACAGGATATATTTAAAAAATAATATTAAGAAAAAAAATCAAATGTGGCAGTCTCTTTAGGAAAAAGTTCAGCCCCTCAAAGTGTGTTAAAACTCATCATCGACATTTCTAATATATGATCCACCAAGGTTATGATCTCATTTACATGAATACCTCTAGTTTTAAGGTTATGATAAGATTATTTAAGTAGACACAGAGAGAAATTACTTGTAGATAATATTAAAAATTTTATCATATCACCTGAAACTAGGATGCCATATAAATGAGCGAGGCCACACTATATTTTTTATAAGACCTATGGGGAAAATTTTAAACTGTAAGAGGCTAACTTTTTTTCCTGAAGGCTTAAATCATTTATTTTTTTTTGTGCTTCATTTTATTTTTTTTATTATATCCTATGATTTTTAAAAAAAAAAAAAAACTTTTTTTAATAAGAAAATCCTTTGGGAGTTTTAACAACTTTGAGGATTTAACCTTTATGGAAATAGTTTTGCTGAGGTGAACAAACTTTGCGTAACTTTTTCACTAAAACTATACACCATAATTTACAAAATGTTCAAATTTAATCAAATTCTGTCAGGTTTATCGCTATGAATTTTTAATAAACATATGAAAAATAAAAAAAAATGCTAGAAATTTCCTTTCTTATAATAGTTGTGAAGGGATGACGATAACAGTCGAAATGCGTTTCAACCTCAATACATTGATATTTATTTATCGATTATTAAATAAATGTTTGTAAAAAATTAAAAATATTAGATAAAAAAAAAAAATGGAGATATTTTCTACTTAATGTAAAAAGAATATATATATATATTATACGCCTATTATATATATATATATATATATATTATATTATATATATAATATATATTATATATGACTATATATATTGCTATATATACTATATAGTAAATACTGTTAGAACAGACCCACACATTTTGGACAAAAAATTCTAAAGTTCAGAAGTAAGTAAGTTAGATTTTTTATAAGAAATTTGTTTAGTGGCAAGCTGCTGGCATAATTCCAATAGCTTGCCACTAAAGAATTTCTTAAAAAACTTAACTTAACTAGCTTTAGCTTTCTGAGCTTAGAAATTTGGTCACTCAATAATATGTGGGTCGCTGTCCTACAGTATCACCTATATATATAATAATATATATATATATATATATATATATAATATATATAAGTATATATATATATTATATATATAATATTATAATATATATAATATATATAGTGCTGTTTAGTAAAAGGGCTCAAAATTTTAATTTTTTGCATAACTACTAAACTATTTAACATATATGAGTTTTAAATAAGTTCTAGAATGGCAGGTCCTATGTATGTTACCACATAAAAAAATTTTGTTTGCTCTAAAAAATATTAGCTTAAAAAAATCTATCTTAGAGGCTTTTGAAGAGAACAGAAAAAAGCCCGCTTATGCAAAAGGGCATGTCTATGACAATATTTGCCTCAGCCTTTTGCCCTTGCAGAGTTAATGATTTTTGGCTATTTTTTAGGGTTAGCACTTTCGAAAACAAAAAGGGATATAGCTATTAAATAAGAGAAAAGAAATTTTTTTTTACCTTTTTTGTTAGACAAAAGAATCAGAACTAGAAAAAAAATGAAAGTAAATTTCCACATTCAATATTATTTCAAATAAATCATGTTCCATTTTGGGTCCACCTCATCAAAATCTCTCTAGCGTTGATTTTTCTTGTGGTTTTAATTATTGTATTCCATATTTGTTTATTTAACGGTTATATATCGGTGAATGAAAATATCGCACAGACTTTATAATATTTTTTATTCTCATTAAACAAAGAATAATAAAATAAAAAAAGGTAAATTATACCACTTAACATTTAGCTAAATTTCAAAGATCGCACTTCACGAAATCACTAGATACTCAAAAGCTTGCTGATCGCTATAATCAGTTCTCTAGAACTGACTCTCTTTTATATTATATAATATATATATAAATATTATATATATTATATATAGTATATATATATATTATTATATATTATTATATACAACATGTGAATAAAGATGGGCCTTTTTAAGATAACATTTCTGAAAGTGGCTTTTACGATAAAAATTGTTTTTTGATTTTTTTAGCATATTCTTAAGTAAACAAAAAATAAACATATACACATGTTGTTAGGTGTTATAACACATTACAGGACATTTTTGATCAGAAAAAAAAGTAGGGCCGTTTTTTGTCATACAAAATAGGGGCACCTATCTTTGTATGTCTTTTTTCGATGGTGATGGTGTTGATTGGCTGACCAAATTTCTTTGAAATTTGGTGTGGGATTACTTTCATGGGAGTAACAATTTAATTCAATATTAATATAGATTTGATAAGAGTTCCTTAATGCAGTATTAACTGGAAAAGTACAAAAATGGTCATTCACAATAGTCAAAAAGTAAGGGTGAAATTTTGAAAAATTTCAAAAAAATTGCCAAATTAAAAAAATCTAATTTGGAACATTATAACACTTTTAAACATGCATACTCGATGGTGTTAATAGGTCACCAATTTTTTGCTCTAATCAATCATATATCGGAGATACGGGTGGTAGCCTTTTTGCATAACAAAAAGGGGTGGGCCCTTTTTACTTAACAGCACTATAGTTATATATATATATATATATAATATATACATATACTATAATATATATTAATATCATATATTATTTTATTATATTATAATGGATTGACTGGGAATTGTGATCAGTAAGTTTATAAAGTTATTTTAAGTCATACGGATTCGTCAACTACACCGAGTTCGTAAGGCTTATTAGGTGTTGAGTCTTATATATTATATATATATATATTATATATTACTAAATAATAATTATACAATATAATATATAATCTAAATATATATATATAATATTATTAATTATATATATATATTATATATTTTAATATATTATTATATAATTATAAGGTATAAGTACTGTAAGAAGCGACCTTCCACCATTTTAAGACAAAATTTTCTAAGCTTTCCATAAAAAATTTTAAGTCAAAAGAGAATTTCTAAGTTAAAAAGTTTAAGAATATTTAAGTTTTGTTAAGAAAATTCTTTAGTGGTAATAGCTTCTGGAATAATGCCAGAGGCTTGAAGACTAACATTCATATTTTCAAATCTCATAAGTTAACTTTCTGAACTTCGAAATTTTTTGGAACTTAGAAAATTTTACGTCATAGTATCTACAGCTTTAGATTTATATATATAAATAACAAGCCTAACATGATAATTATACCAGAATCAAATGAAAAAAAATACTATATATATTATACTATATATATTACTAATACAAATAATATAAGTAATAATATATACATAATATTATATAGATATATTTCATATATTATATATAATTAGCTTTTATCTATATATTTATATGCTACTTCATAATTATATACAGTAAGTACGGGGCAATTCGTCAAAATCAGGGTAATCAAACCTAAGCGTTTATAGAAAGACTTTTTTGCAAATTTTTTATCACTGTTATAGATATATAATCCTCTTTAGGACGTAAAAATTACGTATATGTATTTGTATACATAACGCGAACCCATGACCCAGACCTAAACTCCAATATTTATAGATACTAAGATAGATGGTTAGAAGCCGAGAAGTAATGTAACCTCATTCACAAGATTTTGGGGGAGGGCAATTCGGTCCACTTCAATTTTCACATCCTAAGAACATCCTTTAATTAAAGTGTTTTTATTTAATAAAATAATGATAAGTCAGTTTTTCATTTTTTAAACAAATTATGCTATTTTCATATTTATTTTAAGAAATTGGGTTCAAAACCGTAATAAAATGTTCGAGTTTGCGTTCATTTGTGTCAAACTGCAAAATCTTTAAAAAAAGGCTCGCCTAACGTAAGGAATTTTCCTTAATTCTGTAAGGTTGCTATTACTTTTTATTCTGTATTATCCGAATTTAGGAAATATATTAAGCTATACGGTGGATACATTTTTTTACGATTTTGCGATTGTTTTGACAAAACGAACGCAACACTTTTGACAAAACGAATGCAACTAGGCGTTTTTAGGCATATTACATTTCGTAAGACCATTGCAAAGAACGAAACTGCTTAAGGGTCCTGCAACATTCATCAAAAGAGTATCCTTTGTAATCCTGCTGTGTTACTTCTTTTTGCGTAAGTGTGAACGCATCTTCTTGCTGAAAAATTTGTATAGGTTTAATTAGGCTAAGTTGAAAAACTTTACCTTACCTATATTGCTGTAAAAGTGTAAAAATTATTTTAACATTATATTTCGGACAATCTTTTGTGTAAAAGAGTATTCAATAAAATTTAACTTACAATCTACTATAACATAACTGAAGATGTTTCATGTGGACAGAATTGCCCCAGCAAATTTTAAAACCTGGATGCTCTGAATTGACCCCATGTCACACCATTGTTTAAAATAAACATTATTATCAGTGTTCGTAGGAGACTCCAACGATTGCATTTAGGTTATGAACTATTTTTAAGTACTGATATCTTGGTAACAAATAATGCTAGTACCAATTATTTTGAACCTTATGATTCTTAGGGCAATCAAGCATCCTAAATCTTCATACCCCGACATTTATTATAGTGCTAAGATAAAAGAAAAAAATCACATTAATAGACTTAAATAAAGTTTTTACTAAAGAAAATTATATTAAGAAAAATACATTATTTTACATCTTAAAGATATATTTTAACATCGTATAGCTATTTTTGGGCTACTCGGACAATACTACTATACAACCACCATACACCAGATAAAATACAGCTACCAACCCACGTTTACGGTATATATATTTACATCTTAGTATTATAGTCGACTATTGAAGTGCTGATCAGCCTCCGATACAAACTTCTTAGTCGAATTTACCCGATACACGATGTAATTAAACCCACACTACGCAATTTTTTCAGCATACCAGATACGATAACTAGATATTTTTTTGCCGATACAGATACCGATACCGATAAATTTCAAGCTATAAATTAGCCTAATATATATATATATATATATATATATATATATATATATATTATATATATATATATACAAGTATACTTATTATATATATATATCTCGAAGCACTGGTTAATGAAACCATACTATTCTCTACACTGCAGCGGTGCCCAGGCCATAACCTGCTAGCGCATTAAGATTCATCATGTTTATTAAAAAATAAAATAATTTTAAAATTTATATATATATATATATATAACTTCATATTTTTTATACTTTCAGTCGATAATATACTATATCATAATAATTATATATATATATATAGGTATATATATAATACATCATTATAGGCCAGCGTCTGGATTTTCCGTCATACTCTATCTAAACTTTATCGCTAACAGTAAAACGGATACACAATTGCAATGGATTGCTGGTCATATATTTTAGTGCTGAAAATGGTAAAAAAAAAAAAACTCAAAAACTACAATAGCTACAGAGAAGGAATCATTTTGGAATCTGGTTAAAATATACATACAGAGGAATTACACAAAATTTGATATGGATTTCCCTGACTTTCCTGAAAAATCTGCAATCTTTCCCTGACCAAAGACGTGTTCGGTATATACTCTTGGATTGAAATATATATTAATTATTATTTGCAGCTATTGACTCAGTTCATACATTAAATTATTACGAAACTTGACTTAGAATTTAAATTAAATAATGCCGAGTAAAATTCTATAATTAAAAGTATTTATTTTTTTAGTAATCAGCTTATACCTTACCCATAGGTGGTATATTTCACCTAATTTTTTATTTTTTAACAAAATAAACGTTATATTTATTATAACAAAGAACATAAATTAAAAGCTTACATTATATGCCTAGGTGATATAGCGTCCACTGTATCACAAAGTTCTAAATGGGTCAAGAGATTAGATAACTTTTTCTTCTCAAGAATTTGAATTTTGATTTTATAGCGGCTTCTTCTGTTTAGCTTTCAGTTTTAACAATTTTCTCTGCTCTTTCAAGTTTATTGATCTGTATGGATAAAATTCTTTTTTCAAACTTTTTTAATTCTCTTCTTTTTCTTTCTGTTTTGACTCTTTGAGATGTTTCTTCATACTCTCCTACTGAGGCAGCTCTATACATTCTGCACATTCTTTTGAGTGATGAACTTTATGAATACTTTCATAGATCTTATAGAATTGTGCACTGTTCTTTGAGAAACCAGACTATGTTCTTTCAGATTCTCCACTAAAATTGCTTAATTTATATAGAATAACCTCCTTCCACTGTCCGCATTTTTCATGCGAAATATCAGTCTCATTTCTATTAAGTGTCACCCATCCAGCAGAGGGGGGAGACAGGGGGCAATACTTTGACGAAAAAAATCATACGCTTCTTTAACTGCAATCACCAGCCAAAAATATTTTGAATTTTAATGTTCAGACTTTACGCCCAATTCAAAGTAGAGTATAGTGCTTTTTCCTTCTCAGCAACAGAATCTGTGATTCAGTTATTTGGTGTAGCATGCTCTAAGCTATCAAATCTTTGGTTTCCTTGTTTCTGGCTGATGAAACTATACTAGGATTCCATGATGAAGAGCCAACATTGGACAGGCTTGTACTTCAGAGGATAACTTTAATATCTTTTCTGCCATTTTGATTTGCACAGTCTGGGCCATTCACAGATATGTTCATGTAACACTTACACTAATGCAAAAAGTTAAGTTGCTTGGTTTGTCGCAGCGCATTTTATGGACTTAAGAAATTTTCCATAATATTAAGTATTTAAACGGGCAAAAACAACTTTGGCTTTATACTCTAGTGCACAGAATGAACAAGGTTAAGTTTGACAGATCACCCACTGGTTCGTTATAAAGTTAAGTTTTTTTTTTTTTATTGAAGTCATTTTATAAAAAAATAATAAATACTTAACTGCACAAAAAATCAAAAATCACTTCTTCAACCTCAAAAAAAAAAAAACTCAAAAAGTTAATTCCAAAAAGAAAAAGATATAAACAATTAAGTATAAGTCAATACAGTCTAAAACCACCATATACCAATCCCTTCATCGAAGGATGCACTTGTGAACAACTTCTACGAAACAGATCTACGGAAGAATAGTAGGTATAAGTGAGCACTAAAAATAGAAAGAAACAGGATAGAAGTAGATTATGGATATGTCATTCCTTCGCCACCTTTTCATTCACATCAATACATCTCTCATTCCAAATTATACAGTAAGGAAAAAAATATATATCAAAATATGTAACATGGTCATGGATCATTCTTCATATGTTTTGGAATTTTAAAATTTCCCTGACTTTTCATGACTTTTTTGGAATTTTCCCCTGACTTTCAGCATATTTTAAAAAGTTTCCAACAGTATTTCCCTGACCATTTTTTTTTTCCTGACTTTCCCTGACTTTCCAGAAAGTGTGAAAATGGTAAAGAAATAAAATAAAAAAAATTATTGTTCAATACTTATAGTAATATGATTAGAAGGCCTATTTAAGAGACCTTTTATTGGTTTCTTGTTAAAATAAATAGACCTTTCTATTAAATTTTGCTTTATACGGCACACAGGGGGCTCGAGCCGACGGGGGCAGATAGGGGGGGATGTTTCCCATACCCGTAGGGGAGGGGCGGAGGAACCCCAGGCGACACCCAAATTTTTTTAACGGTTCCGGAGACCCTCCCGGAGGGGGGAAATAATCCTACCCTGTAGTTCCCCGGAAGGCCGAAGAGACCCCGACTCCTGCATCGGTGCGGTATATATATACCCTTGGGTATTCTTTATAAAAAAAAAGCAAAATTTAATCAGAAAGTCTAATTTATTTTAACGAAAAACTTATAAAAGGTTCTCTCCACAATAGGCTACCCTTATAATACCAATATTTACTATCACCAATTTATAAAAAATATAATTTTTTAATTGTTTAATTCTGTTTTACACTTAGCCTATTGTGACAATTATTAAACAGGATTTACACGATTATCATCGAGTAACGAAAACAGTTCTTAAAATTTAGTCAACTTCTTTTTCTTTATTTTCACATTTCAAAAGTACTAAAATTGTCGTATCCAGGCTATGCAGCAATGTTTTATTGTCTTTACAACTGTACGCAACTATAATAGTATTTTAAAGAAAAATACATATCGTCACGAGACAATTCTCAAGAATTCGCTGCACATCATACTACCCTATTATATAAAACTCTACTCCTATACTACAAATTACCTCTCCATTACTACCCATAATAATACTCTATAATAACTACCTACCTTAAAACTATACATAATTCATATAATATAATTAATATATCTATTTATATATAGCCTATTCTTTTTTGTATAATTTCCGATGCTTATACGAAAAAGATAAGACTCAATAGCTCTCGAGTCTCTCGTGTATAGTTCAACTTATATGTACACATACTTAACACCACCATGAAAAACTGAAGAAATCGCTCACCCAAAACATACGGATATCTCACATTAATATATTGGCTACGTATCGCATTTCAATATTCCACTAGTGCTTGCAGATTATAAGCTACTCGTTTATACTACGTAAAAATGTTAACAATAACAAAGCATTAAATGAGGAGGATACTGGTTCCTGAATTGTGATGTTCATTTAAATCAAACTCATCATTATATAAAATCTAATTTCTTCAATGTGATAAACGTGACATAATAATATTAAAGTATGATCCATATATCTCTGTAATGTTCCACATATAATTAATGTTATTTTATTATTTCTGTTATATCTCAAAAAACGTGCATTTACCATAACAAATTATGATTAGCAATTGTTTTACACATAAAGTAAACATAGCACGCCAAATCTAGCTGGTCGATTTAATTCTGAATTCCCTGACTATCTGAACCAAATTATCGCAAACTATTTACCTGACCACGCGTGTTCGTTATTTCTATATGGAAAGTATATTATATATCTATTAATACATCTACATGAGCCAATATTTACTACATTACATACATTATTATTAGAAATTTACTTTAAATTGTATTGAATAGAATATACATATTGATTTTATATTATTTTTTTTTTATTTTTAGTATTACACGTATGACTATCATACATCCTTTCTACATGACCAATCCATATTTTATTTTTATTATTTCACAATATACTAAAAGTTTTAAATTTACTTTAAAATAAAACATTTAAAGCTTCTAGAATTGCTAAAAAATACCAGCTTAGAAGACTATGCACAAAGTTTAAAAATGGGGACGATTTAGGTCTACTTTTACTTCTCAAATTCCATCTGAATTTTTGATTTTATAGCAGCTTCTTATAATCATTAGCTTTGTTTTTAACATTTACATTGATCTGTCCATCATATATTTTGAATCTGTATAAATAATGTTTCTTTTTATCTTTGAGACTGTTCTTACTATTATCATCTAATGGGTCGTTCAATTCTGTCATCCCACAATTTCTCTACCTAAGTAGTGATAGGACTATATATGAATAATTATCAGGAGATCTTATAAGCTAATAGTTGTCACTGTACCATTCTTTGAGAAATCAGATACTTATCGCTCTCTTTCTTTTCGATTTACTCATACACTACTAATATGCTATTATTTACTAGCAAACCTCCATTACATAGATAAATTTCCCTGCGGAAAATATCAGTACTAAATTCTAATAATTTGCTCATCAATTCTACGATACAATTCGATTCCCAGTACTCTCAGAAGAAAAAATTCATCAAAAGATTCTAGAAGGAGCAGTCACTATACAAAAACTCTTTTTGAATTTTCAATTCAAGGGTAAGAATGGCTTCACTGCAAGTAGAGTGCATTTGTGCTTTTATAGACTTCTCTCAGCCAGATCTTGACATCCTCGGCATATTGGCTGTCCAAATGCCTATAACAATAAAAGCACAATTCTTTGTTACGCTTTGTTCTGGGATACAATTAGAAAAATTATAATCACTTACATAGGATCAATGACTGAGAAGACCTATGTGGAAACAGGACTTGTATCTCAGACAGACAATCTTTCCTAATATCTTTCTCCTGTAATTTTGGATAATACTCAAGATCTGAAGAATATAAAGATTTCTGATAATATTTAGGATATTAATATTCATTCAGCAGATGCATTATTTGAGAAGTTTTTTTGATTTGAAATCAGATTATATACCTTTTGACAATCACGCAATTAGGGTACTGCTCATGTATCTAATAGCAACGCATATAGATGTTGTACAGACACAACATTTACTCGGACTATAAGTAAACTTTTCATAATATTCTAGATCAGAGAACACATTCGATATCTGATGAAATTCAGGAAATGGCCCAAGTGGGATCTGACTATATTGGGAACTACTTCGTACAATGATTCACAGAAAACGATATCATAAACACAATTCGAAAAGCATTTTAAAAAAGCAGTTGCATTACTTACGAATACAATCTTTCTAGGTTTGAACAGAACACAAAAAACCAAAACCAGAATTTCTTGTATGAGTTGGTGTTGAGTAAGATAATATATTAAGGACACAATCGTCACTCAAACTGGCAAAAACAAAATCCACAAAAGATTCATATCGTAACAAACATAAAAAGAAAAAAAAAAGAAAAAGTATAAATATATTATCAAATAGAGAAAAAGATATAAAAACAGATTAAAGTCTTAAGTCATACATTCTAAACAACATCCATAGTATCCTCAGATATATACATCGGAAGGATGAACTTGAACACACTACTCACACTACACGCAATATATTAGGCAAGGAATAGTCATTGGATAATCAGTGAAACTAACATAGAAAAGAATACAGCGATAGAAGTAACGATTATAATGGGATGTCGTTCTCAATAGCCCTCATACCTCCGAACAAAACTTTTATCTACATTATCAATATTCATCTCATCATAACAACTATTACAGTAGGAAAGAATATAAATCAAACTAAAATGACATTAGTACAAATGGCTCATATCTTCACTGCATTGTCTTTGAGACTTCCTATAACATTTCCAACATGACTTATATTATTGGAATTTTCCTTGACTTCTGCTATATCTTAAGCTTCCACGACCTTACCCCTGATCTTCTCCAGCAAGTGTAGAACCCTGAACAGGAAATATACACTAAACTATATAGAATGAGTATTTATCTATATCGATGACGTAAAGCCAAATAGACATGATAAACACAAACTATGATCTATTAAGCAAGACAATTACTTAAAAAATTCATATTCTAGATGCAAACGCTATCGTTTAATACAATTTATGATTATAAGGATATAGAATAAGAAATTAAGTAACCCATGTAAGTAACTTACTTCATAGGTGCACTTCTTATTACATTGCAGAGAACTCAAACTTGCCATAATGCACTCAGATATGGTATGTCTTATCTTCCTTTATCATAATTGGCAGGTTACTAAGGATACTTACGCAAACAAGCCTTTGTTTACTTATGTTCTGATTTTAGTTTATTTCCTTATGAGAAATCACCTTTCTCCGTTAATAATAATTATTTCTTAGCATTTATGCCTTATAAATCTTACCCCAAACCTTTTTGATATATTGTTTACCCGTAATTCTCTAAATTGTCGCCTAAAAACTACTGCATATGAAGTTCCCTAAACTTCACGATTATTGCTACATGGACTTCTACTATAGAGAGATTAATGAAAATTGAATTACGCAAAGGGAAATATCTAACACAAACTAAAGGTTAAACATAAAGTTTTCTTATATCTTTTATTACACAATCAATTGGCCAGTTTCTTTTAAGATTTTAAGAGCATCTGGTCTCCACGGTAACGGAAAGGAGGTCATAAATCCCGATATTAGTCAATATATTAAATGTTGCCAACTGTACTCGACTAATGTAGGTTACAAATAACTTTCTTTCTTAAACTAGATAAGCGAAGTCCTTAACAGATGGGCAATTTCCTTCACGAACTAATCTCCCCAACCTCCTTAACCAGAGAATTTTAGCTGTCAGAAGATATATTCTTCAAAATTCTACAATTCTTCAAATGCTTCTGGTGACGAACTTAAAATAATTGGAATAATATTTTATATACAAAACTGTAAACACACCTATACCATTATTAACATCAAGATGCTTTTGGCTTACTCCTAGATTTGCATGATACTAATATGACCATCAACTCTATACGTAGACAAAACGAACACATTTGATAAACAACAAATTCCATTGCGAGGCTTATACTATTGTTATGCAATACAATTTGAAATCTTAGGACTCGATATGTAGATAGGAGATCGTTACCGATTTCGGATAATACGATAAAATCTAATACAATTAAGTTATTTTAACAAATAAAATATTATCATATTTGTGACCGAAAAATCGGTTATTCGAATTTGAGAGTGAAACTAGTATGTATAAAGCTGTTTTCATTGAATTGAAATATTCATCAATTCAAACGGGCCTACACCACTTATTTTTTGGTTTACACATTTTCGTAAGAACGTGGCTAAATTCCTAATCAAAGGGAATAGCACCTTATAGAAAAATGCAAAATTAAAAAGAGAAATTTGAACTTTAATTTCCAGAAAGGGTGAAGCTACCCTTCTAATTCATCGCGTAGTCTTGAAGAAATTTTTTTGAAATTCTCTTCGTCTGATAGGAATGGTGATGAAAACCTCCTATCAAATCTAGCTTTTCGTGAATGGTTTTGATAAGCTCAAAACTTTCAACTACCAACACCACCCTTCAGCAATGCGGGACATGGTAATACTGAATATATATAATATAATATTAGGTATATATATATATATTATATATAATATATATATATATATATAATATATATATATATATATATTATAATTATATATCTATAATTATATTAATCAATTTAAAGACGCAAAATGCGTGGTATCGGTTAAAGGTATCGGCAAATCTACCGATGACGATACCGATACTACTACTCACAAATTTGCAGATACTATACCGATACCTCAAAATCGACCGATACCACCGATAGATACCATGGTATATATAAAGTTGTATTATGATTTAAAACTAAGGAATACCCTAGAGTAGACCGCATATAGATATCAGTTGTCAGGGTCTCTCAGCCTCTAGGTAGACGAGGGGGGGGGGGAGCTTCAATCCCTATGGAAATATTCATTTTTAGGGGCTAGAGGCATTAGGGGGACAGAGGGGAGGGGTATGGAGACGTAAAAGTTTGTTTAACATTGGATTGATTTATTATATGCTGTAGGCTAATCTAATAATTATAATATATATATAATATATATATATATATATATATATATATATATTATATTATATTATATATATAATATAAAATTTTAGTACATTCAAATATTTTTTTTTTGTTCTGAAAAATAATTATAAACAATTTTTTATTTATTAACTATGTTTGGTATATTTAATTTATTCATTATAAATATACTATGGTTCAATTAAATTATTGATAATCGTAAAGAAGTTATCAAAGAAAATTATTTTTTATCATATATAAATAATTGGAAAATATCAAAAAACATCAATAATGTTATCCCTACAAAAACGCCGAAATTAGCCGAGTTTTTTTCTGAGTAATTTTCAAATTTTTATTAAAATATATATTTAATATATATGCTGTGGAAAAAAACATAACTTCAAAGAACATTTTGATACCATTTCTGTAATTTAAAAGTTTATACATTTTAAATACAATAGTTATGTAAAGTTTATTCACCTCAGCAAAACTATTACCCTTTTTTTTCTAGAGGCCACCACATTTATTTTTTTGGTAATTGTTTATTAATTTTTTAAGTATATCCTGTCATTTTTATAAAAATCCAAAGGGGGAAGCCCCTCTGCGCTATTACCAAAATTATAAAAAATTTGGTAATTGTTACCCAGAGGTTGGTTGTCACCCCGATTTTTTATGAAAATCACAGGATCTACTCAAATAATAATAATAAGATGGTGAAAACGAAAATCGTCGTCTCCTTAGGAAAAAAGTTACAGCTCTCAAAGTTAATAAAACCCATAGGATTTGTTATAAAAAAAAAAAACCAAATTTTTTTTTTTTGAAAAATACAGGATACTCTAAAAAATATAATGAAGAAGTCTGAAAGCGAAAATCGTTGCTCTCTTAGAAAAAAAGTTACAGCCTCTGAAAGTTAAAAAATTTTCCATAATAGACTTTCTTATAATAAAAATGAGTGGGCCTCATGCTCGTTTTAAGGGCCATCCTAGTTCAGGTTATGATTAGATTTTGTTAATCTTACATAGATTTTCTCTGTGTTATACCTAACAAAACTTATTCTTAACCTGAACTAGAGGGCCTGCAATGAGACCTAACCTGGATCGATCAATTTTGAAAATTCTATGGGAATTTTTAACAACTTTGAGAGGCTGTTAACCTTTTTTTCCTAATGAGAGCGACAATTTTTGTTTCTATATTTCTTACTTTATTATTTTTTTAGAGTAATATCCTGTGATTTTCATAAAAATCGGGCGGGTGACAACCCTCTGGGTACATTACCAGATAAAAATTTTTATAAGAAAATCTATGGGATTTTAAACAACCTTGAGAGGCTGTAACTTTTTTCCTAAAGAGCGACAACTTTCATTTTCCATTTTTTTAGAGTATATCCTGGTAAATTTTTAAAAAAATCGGGGGTGACACCCTCTGCACTAATTATTGATTTTTATAAAAATCAGTGATTCAGGGTTCTTGCTGCTATCCTTATTAACTGTTTCAATAGTATTTATAAATTAGGCGCTGGATGGAACTCTTACCAATTACCTTAACCTTAGTGTTCCATTTTATAAAGAAGTTGCCAGCTCGTTTTCATTTGAAATTGCATAAATTATCTCTTTTATTAAATTTTTTTTATCTTCACAGGTAATTACTCAATAACTTCTTAAAGAATGAAGATTTTTGAATAATGTGAAAAAAATCGTCCAAGGAAAAATAGTTATAGGCCGATTGAAGAACGATGTGGGTCAAAAAGCCCACACGGAAGGAGACGTGGCGCGGTACAGTATACCAGTATATATTACTTTTCCTAACAAAAAAAAAGAAAAATTTGTGGGACCTTAATCTCTTGGAATTATGTTATTATCCGTGATTGGTGATCTTTACTATTCTAGTAAATAAGATATAGTTGTAGATACCAAGACTATAAGCATAATATTCCCAAATAATGATATACTTTAAGAGTCTGGTTTCTACAACGGTTTTTAGGAAAAAAAAATCAAATATACATAAATTTTTTAATACTATTTAAAATAAATAAGCTAAAAAAATAATTTTTTTTTTAAAATACATAAGAGAACAACTCCAAGGTCTAAAATATATATGTTATAAATAAAAATGACAAAATTAAATAAATATAAGTAAAAAATTTGATAAAAAAAAGTGTGGGCTCAAAAGGCCCAACGCGGAAAGATTAGGGTAATTTGCCCTCGCGGATACGCGAGGGTTAATTTCCTTAATTAACGTAATTTAAACTTACATTCCAAATACTCTTACCTAAAATATACATCAAGATTGTAGAATAAGGAAAAAATGCCAATGTACCGACCTAACCCGAACAAATAGACTTAAGCCTACCAAAGGCATGGCCATAGAAAATGCCTAGGCTAATCAATTAACCTACAACTAAACCAAAGCAGCTTAAACAAATCTCTAACAATTTTCAAACAGACCTAAACCCACCACATTGCACATCTAACCACTAACCTAACTTATTTGGCCTACACGTTGGAGGCTAAACAATTACAAGCTCCTACGAATATGTTTTAATGCCTAACATAAAATATAAGTGTTAATGGTCTTAATAAAAGAACTTAAATACTAATAGTTCTTAATTAAACAAACCTTAACAAGCAATCACTAATTATAATATAACTAACGCAATACGTTATGTCAGCAAATCCCTCGAACAAACTTCGCTTTCCTCGTTTTTTTTTTTTTTTTTCGTTATACCGGGATCCTCTTCTGAGCGAGGCGTGAAAAAAATAAGAAAATGGCGGCAAACGTTACAAACTTCTGTAAACAATTTATATATTTTATTATTTTACTTTTAAAAATTATAATAGTTAGTATTAACAATTCCTTGTTTAAAATTTTTAAAATAAAATAAATTATAACTATTATCATCAATTAAAAATAATAAAATTATGAAAAGATATACAACAAAGATTTTATTTGACTAAAGCAATTAGGGCGAGTTTTTAGAGCATTTATTAAAATGTATAATTATTTTCCTTAAAAGAAACATAAAACTAGATTACTTTATATATATTATATATATATTATATATACTAATATATAATTATATAGTATATTATATATATTATATTAATTAATATTTATATAATATTATATAACTAATACTTATATCAATATTATATATAATTATATATATAATATATATATATATATATATATTATTATATATATTATAATTATTATATATATATAATATATATATATATATATAATAATATATATAGTATATTTATATTAATTATTCTTACTATTATATATATATAATATATATTATATAATTAATACATATTTATTTATATATTATATATATATATATATATATATAATATATTAATATAGTATTATATATATATATATATATATATATATAATATAATTATTATATATTATATACTATTATATATATTAATATATATATATATTTATATATATATATAATCTATTATTATATTAATAATATATATATATATAATATATAAGTAGTTTTTTAAAGCAATGATACGCTAAGGAGGAAATATTTATCAGTTACGAGGGCTTATTGTATAAGATAAGAGGAAATCAGTTATGAAAAATAATTACCATTTACAATTAAATAAAATAATACGTTTCTTGAGCTTTTCGTTCCTCCAGCGGAACCTCTTTCAGAACGAAGTATATTTATAAACTAACAATGTAAAAAGCTACAAACATTATTTAGTTTATTTAATATTTAAAGTTTTGAATTATATTTTAATGTTTTTAAACAAATTGTGTTGGTGCTCAGAATATTATTTGTATTGTGTCTATGTTATAAAATCACCTTTTTGTTAATTGAAATTATTTTGAATTGTGATCGCAAAAGTTGATTCTATGAGTTCAATGTTCAAAATCTACAAAAAGAAAACTCACTGAGAGTTTGCTTCATCAATTCAAATAATTTCAATAAACAAAAGTGCGATTAAATAACATAGACACAATCAAAATAATCTTCTGAGCACACCACACCAATTTTTTTTTAAAACAATTAAATTAATCAAACTTTAAAAATATTACATACTAAATAATTTTATTTTTTACAATATGTTGACGAGTAATATACTTCTTCTGAAAGAGGTTTCAGCTTAGGAACGAAAGCTTAGAAAATATATATTTATTTAACTTGTAATGTAATTATTTTTTTCACGATTTTTATTTATTTATCAAATAAGGCCCTCCTACTGTTCATATATATATATATATATATATATATATATATATAATATATTATATATATATATAATATATATATATATATATATATATTATATATAATATATGTATCTATATATTGTGTGTGTGTGTGTGTGTGTGTGAGTGTGTGTGGTGGTGTGTGTGTGTGGTGTGTGTTGTGCTGTGGTGTGTGTGTGTGTTGTATTAAAATTTAATACCCAATATACCACACAGATTAGGGTTGAGGTGCGTATTAGAAGTCAAGGGTTGTGGAGTCCTCCGAAACCGAACTCAACTCCGACTCCGCCCGACTTCACTCTTCAGGAGTACGACTCCCAACTCGAATTCGACTCCGACTGCCGACCTTGTGAAAATAACCATAGGTGGGCACATACTGAAAAATGTATATCGACGATTAAACCGATAAATCCGATAACGAATAACCTTTATCATCGATACCGATTCCGATACCGATATAAAAATATCGCCGAAAAGGCGATAACGATAATGCGATAAATCCAAATTTTTATGTATTTCATTTTATTATAAATAAAATGTTTAAAAAAAAAAGCATGCACTTTGGTTTTTTAAGAAAATGTTAAAAATAATTTATTACATCTTCTTTCACTATTTTATCGATTATATTAATAAAATGTTCCAGTTTTTTCCTTACCGACACGGTTACGCAGATATGGGATGTTGCTAACTTGCTTTATATAACTTGAAAAACTTAAAAATATCTTACGTAAATAAAATTGAATTTTATTTTCTAATTTTATGCTCTGATGTTATAGATTCTTAATGTATGTACAAAAGCCAAAGATAAAAGGTAATAAAGGATTTGAAAAATGAAAATCAAAGAATTAGTTTAATTACAATTTATCAATATAAAAATATAATACTAGGTTCTGACCCTCTGCAGAGTTTGTATGTTCCCTTCAATAAACATGAGCATTTAACGTTTTCATCTGAAAGAGAAATTCTCTTGGCTCTGGAGATATCTTTGCCAGGGAGAACAATCGCTCCCACCGTAGGCCTAGACGGCATTGCAGTATTGTACCCTATAAAGAGATCAATGAGCACCTTCTATTGTTTGAAGCAGGTCTCGAGAGGTTGTCTTGTCATTTCGCAATGCAGCCCACTGTATTTACAATGAGGAGCTTTACTCTTGATTGATCTTTGGTAAAGTTGACCTTGAGTTGGTTCAATGTAATCATCAGCATCACAGATGCTTGAGTAGTAGTCTTTCTCTTCATATCCTCATCCTCGCTGCTGCTGGTACTGTTGGCGTTCTCAAGTTCGGTAGGCCGCAATAAACACCATTGCCACCTTCTTCTCCATCAGGGGCTTGACCTCTAACTTTTTGGCCATTGTTTTTCTTCAAAAACCTTCATCCACAATCAAGGCAAAATTAAAAAAAAAAAAAAACTTGGGATTGGAAGGCCGTGGCCAGAAGGTACTCCTCATCTCCAAAGATGCTAGAGCACCTCTTGTGTATATGGCGTCCCAGGAGGGTATTTGCCCAGAGGTCGTCAGAACTAAATTGGCATTGGTCTTCAAGTCAATCAGCTTTATTTTTTTGTCACAATGAGGGTGGGACTCAGGCACATCCCAAATACGCAGTTTCTCCCATTGTACGTCTGGCAGTCATATAACTTATATTTTAAAGTTTTAATTAAATGTATTACTCATTAGACGCCAATGGCCTGGTAAGAGTTGCCAGGTGACGATTATCGTTTTATAGATATCGATATTTGGTAATATCGATACATATATATATATTAATTATATATCTATAATATATATATATATATTTATATATATATATATATTATATATATATATATCTATATATATATATATATATTAATATAAATATTATCTAAATTTAGAACAATATAGAAATGAAGAAAGCAATCGCGATACCCATTATTGATAAAAGATTATCGGATAGCAGATAACCGAAACCGTTATCGCGTAAATTTTCGCCATATAGTTATCGGTAGTTTTGAACAAAAATTATCGCGATACCGATTATCGGTAAAAGATTTTATCGGATACAGATAACCCGAAACCGTTTATCGGCGATAACCCTCTTCAAAATAACCAACCCATGCTCAGTCTCTATATTTTCAAAATATCCGACTCGAGCTCCGACTCCACCATTTTGTAAGGCAGGAAATTGACAAGTAGGAAAAGGGAAAATATCAGGGACCTACTCCATAATTAATTTATCATTCCATTTCCATAAAAGTTTAAAAAAGGTAATGAAATATTTTTGCTAACTTATCCTAACTAACTAACAGACACATGTCACGATGCTCCCGCAAACCAGTTATTGTGCTTCTAGATTGTGCAATCTAGTCTCCGACTCTGACTCCGACTCCGGTTCCGACTCCGACTCCGACTCCGACTCCGACTCCGACTCTGACTCCGACTCCGACTCCGACTCCGACTCCGACTCCACAACCCTGGTCGCTATAATTCATAATTTCGTCTATATAGACAAATGTTATAAATATGAAATCTGAAGGCCTATTATTTCAAATTTAACAACTTTAAAAGCAATGCATTATCACTAAAAATTAATAAATACATTATTTCCTACCTATCTAAAAAAAAATAAAAATTAAAACAATAATAACCCATTCCTAAACACAAATGGACCCTCTTTCTCATAAACTCTAACTCTGCTTCTTCTATCTCCCTTCTAGAATGTTCCGAAGAGAACATCTGCCTCTAATTCCTCCTAAGCCGGAGCCGGAGCCGGAGCCGGAGCCGGAGCCGGAGCCGGAACCGGAGCTTAGTTATAACAATTTCACCTCATAACTTTGATTTTTAATACAACAGATCATTCATGAAAATCTATGGTGAGCTGTCACCACCATTTCAATGTCTTTTCTTATAATTAACCTAAATTTTCACATAATATTCAACTATTTAACGACCAAACCTAGCAATTGTAGATCTTGCTCATTGTTATTTTTAATTGTCTCATTAAATAGTATGAAGTATTGTAAATTGAGTAAAATTATCTTCGTAACTTACCATGGAAGTATATTCTAGGGTTTTGGGACGGGAAAATCAATGAAATCACACGTGGCTTCTTTGTCTCTGTTGATTCAATGTTTCAGTAGTGTTTAACATTTTATTATGACTATTTTTAGCTACTATGTGTCGCATGACACTTGAAGTCATTACTAATAACCACCAGTGTTGGGCGTTGCGGTGCAATTAGTGGCAGCCGCTATTAGCGCAGCTACTTCCTTAGTAGTGTGAGGGAAGAGTCACTACAACAATAAATAAATAGCGAATTTTAATAGTTCTGACGCTACTTTTTAAGTTAAATATATAATAAATAACTGATATACATATAACTACATATTCAATTAATTATTGTCGATTTACTTCCATGATGGTAGGTAGAAGTAACATCAAGTTTTGGCGCTTCACCTTCAATTTAAAGTAATGGTTTTAAACTAAGCTTACATAACAAAAAATTTTTAAAAAAGGGGGGAAAAAGAAATAATAAAAAAATGGTAATGAGAATGTCCAAATGTTTTGGAATAGAAGTATGATAATTATGAGAAATAGTTCATAAATAATATTTTTTTTTGGCTGGTATTGGTAGAAAATCTTTAAAAGCATTGCATTTGATAGATGATGATAACTGTTTGATAATTTTAAAGAACAGACTTTAGATAATCATGCACCTTTCAAGTTTTTTTTGTTGCTTGTTTTTTTTTTTTATTATTGGGAAATGAACGAAAAAAAAAATATTTATTGACATTTTTGAATTTCGGGCACATATATTTTTTGTAAAATTACTTGAAACTTGACCTAGGCAATTGCCTATAATCCCTTACGATTAATTTTTGATATCTGCTTCCTATAATAAATTTATACTCAAAATCAAGGAAAAAGTAAATGAAAAATTGAAATAACTTTTTTCCTATTCATTCGAAGAATATAAAATTTTCATGGAATTAAGGATTGGGCACACATTTTTAATTTTTATTATTATTATTTTTTTTTTTGAATACCCAACCGTTGGCGGGTTTTTAGTTACAGTAGTTATTAAGGTTAAACTGCATGCATGACTACAGCTAAGTTATTAAGGTATGTGGATGGTTTGGGTATCATATAGTATTTTGACTATTTTCTGACTAAGCCAAATTGGTGGGTTTTTAGTAACAGTAGTTTGACATGCCCTAGGGTGCTTTGTGGATTTGCATGAGTATGTTTGGTTAGTGGGTTGACTGGGACAGTCTCGATGGACCCATGTGGCTTCTTACTGTCTCTATATTTCTAATGTTATAATGTTTTATCTTTGGGCACAGGAGAAAAACTGAAAATTAAATTGTTGGGTATACAAGAACAAAATTATGTAAAGAAAATAGGTGTATCAAAGTTTTGTTGTATCATGCAAAGTGCTAAATGCGCTGAAAATTTCATATTTATCCAAAGATATTAGAAATTAAAGATAATTTATTCCCTAATCTTTCTTTATTTTAGAAGGCGAAAATTTGTATTGAGAAAATGGCAAAATCACATAAAAAAAAGTTGCCATATTCACAGGTTCAGAGGAAATTCCAGCTGCTTAATTACACGGAAAATTAATACAATAAATTACTATTTTAACCAAATTTTTTTTCCTTAGAAGAACATGAATGAGTTTTCATTTTTTTCATGTTTATTATAAACTCACATAATTTTTAGTAACTCAAAATCCGAATTAAAATTTTCAAAAATCAAATTAAAATCAAAAATAGAATATATCAAAAGGATAATTGTATATAGTTATGCCAAAGATTATTTATTAATTACTATTATTATTAATATTATTACTACTATTATTACTATTATTATTATTATTATTATTATTATTATTATTATTATTATTATTATTATTATTATTATTATTATTATTATTATTATTATTATTATTATTATTATTATTATTATTATATTAAATATTAATACACTATAGTTATGCCTTGAAAATCGTTCTCTTAAGAAGGAATGCAAACTCATTAATTAATATTCTTCTCAGGAAAAGAAATTTGGCTCAAATTGAATTCTATTATATTAATTTCTTATGTAATAATTTAACAAAAAAGTCCTGACTGTCTTGCGAATTTGGCAACTTTTTATATTCAAATATGGACGTTAAAACTTTGGTGTTGCCTGTTATAGTTTTTTTTTCTTTTTTTTTCTTTTCTTTTTTTGTACTGATTGGATGAAAAGAAAAGAAAATTACCGCAATATTTAATTACAAAAATTTGCGACTTTTCCTTGATTTTGGGAGAAGCTTTATTGGGAGATATCAAAAATATGAAATAATATAAATATTATTTCATAGTTTAAGTTTCAAGTTATTTCAAAAAAGGTTATGTGCTCGCTGTTATAAAATGTTGAGGCATCTTTTTAATTGTCAAAAATAATAATAATAATAATAAAATAATAATAATAATTAATAATAATAATAATAATAATAATAATAATAATAATAATAATAATAATAATAATAATAATAATAATAATAATAATAATAATAATAATAATAATAATAACAAAAAATAGTTTGAAATAATACTTGCTAATAAGCAATAATAATAATAATAATAATAATAATAAATATATAATAATAATAAAAATAATAATAATAATAATAATATATAATAAAAACAAACAAACCGATTGAGACAGAAAATAGTTCGAAATCAACGTTTATGAGCTTGTTTATTGCTGTATTTTACCTTTTGTTGGAGCACATCGAATGATACTTACGAAAATTGCTTCCAAATTTAAATTTTGAAGATTCTGTCATCAATACCCACAAACATCATTTGACAATTCCTTTATTTCAACAACCAAAAATATTTTCTCGATAGGTGTTGCTCTTCCCTGAAGGGGACGATCCAATATTGGGGATTTTGGGACCCCATTTTAGCCCCCACCTAAAATTAGACATAAAATTCTTAATTTTCAGACAATTTTGATGGGGAAAATAGCAAACAGCAGCTTTTTTTTTTTACCTCTAAAACGTCTTTGGGTGTTTTTTCTGTAGTCTGTAGTCATTGTTTCGGCGTTTTCTTTCATTTTTTCAAAACCTAATTTTTTGATATTTTTTCGTATCAACTTCTACATTTTTTTTCGAAATGACTTCAAACTTGAAATATACATAGATGGGTCTATTCCGCACAAAACTGTTGAAGTAGTTTTTTGATTTTTGAAAAATTGTGCTAGAAATTAAAAAAAAAAAAAAAAAAAGTAGATTTGGAAATTCGATATTGTGAGCAACAATTTTCCCACCACAACACCCTCAAAAACACTTAATGTTCAGTTATTAAGTGCGTAATAGACCCCACCTTCTATATATATTTCAAGTTTGAAGTCATTTCGAAAAAAAATTGTAAAAGTTAATAAGAAAAAATGTAAAAAAAATTAGGTTCTGAAAAAATGAAAACACCGAAACAATGACTACAGACACAGAAAAATACCCGAAAATGACGTTTTAGAGGTAAAAAAAAAAAGCTGCGGTTTGCTTTTTTCCCATCAAAATTGTCCTCTTGAAAATGTGTAAGAATTTTTTTGTCCATTTTCAGGTGGGGGCGTGAAAATGGTCCTGCCCGGGGCTCCAACCCAAAAAAAAGTCCACAAAACAATATTGC
Source organism: Trachelipus rathkii (assembly GCA_015478945.1). Taxonomy (NCBI): domain Eukaryota; kingdom Metazoa; phylum Arthropoda; class Malacostraca; order Isopoda; family Trachelipodidae; genus Trachelipus; species Trachelipus rathkii. Next base: position 17,068 of record JABUQX010093104.1, on the reverse strand, counting down.
GACCTCCATGCCATGAAGACCAAAATAAAAAAAAAAAACCCTATATTACAAGTCTTGAAAGTTTATGCCTTTTCCCCTCATTTCAGAACAAAAGTATTTGTACCCATTTATCAGACACAGGTATATTATCTTTATCCCATGAAGACAACTGCCTCACAATTATATATTTTATGAGAGTACACTGATCGAATCAAAGCAGGGATGGCACGAAAAAAATCAAATGAAAAAAATCAAATGATTTTTTACTTGATTTTCTTTTTCATAAAAAAATCATGTTTTTTATTTTTTTTTTCTATATTTTTTATATATATATATATATATAATATATATATATATTTTTTTTTTTACATTTTTTTATTTTTTGTATAATTAAGTGAGTTAACTTCAATAGAAATAAAAAATTAAAATAATAATATTATAGCAAGGCTACTCTGTTCCAAATTTCTACACTATTGTCAACAAAGGATCATGTTTAAGTGCCAGGGATGGCATTTTTGGTGATTTTTTTGATTTTTTTTTAAAAAAATCAATTTGTGATTTTCTTGATTTTTTTGATTTTTTGGATTCGTAGCGTCACGCGAAATATAATTTGCAGGTTACAAATTATATATCGCGTGACGTTACGAATCTGAAAAAATAAAAAAAAATAAAAAAAATCACAAATTGATTTTTTTTAAAAAAATCAAAAAAATCACCAAAAATGCCATCCCTGCTGACGGTGATGTTTCAAACAGGTTTCTTTTATTTCTGATGCAACATTTATCAATATTACAAATAATCATCAACAAGTCCGTAACACTCTTTAGCATGGGCGTATACAGGGGGGGAACAGGGGGACACTTGCCCCCTAAATATTGGCGAAATAAAAATATGAACCTTATATGTTTGCAAGACGACGTTTTCAAGAGTTTATTAGTAGAAAAACTGAAAAAGATACATCAATCGATAGAAAATGAAGTAGTAATTACTAATTGCTAACGTGTTATAAACTTTCATTTTTTCTAGAGTTTTTATGTTTTCGTTTTCATAAGGGCTTGAAGTCAACTAGCTTTATGCTTTTATACAGCCAGTTTCTTCTGACAGTATTCACCGCTAGAACTCTCAGTATGTCGATAACATTTGGCGGCTGCCAAAGCTGCTAAATCAATCACGGAAGGCGTACCCGTTGATATTCAGCTGCAGACAGCACATCAAAAAAAATCGCAGAAATAAAAAGAAATATTACAGCAATTCTGAAGACCATAATTTTCTGCGGAACCCATGACTTACCTTTAAGAGGTATATGCCTGCATGAGGGAATTTTTTGAAGACCTGATTAAACTTCGAATAGAAAGTGAAGACTGATGTTGAATTGAAGAACATCATTAAGGGACAGAAGGAACTACGTCTGCGACCCCGTCTCCGATGCATTCACAAATGAACTTATCAATTTGTGTGGAATTTCTATAAAAAGCTATCTTGAAAAAATGACTGTTCGAGAAAAATTTATGGGGTTTGAAGTCTTGAGGGGATGGATGGTAAAACCATTGCCAAAAAAAAAAAAACGATTGAATTTTAAAAAAAAAAAAAAAAAAAAAAAAAAAAAAAAAAAAAAGTTTGAATCCATGTTTATGCGTTGGTCAAAGGGTACGACGGCTGCGCAGCAATGGTAGGGAAAGAACATGGAGTCAAAAAGAAACCTGCGGCGAAATATTAAAAAAGGGTCATATTTGTCACTGCGTAAGAACGTCGGTCTTAAATTTGTACATTAATGATCTAAACATTATTCCGGAAATTCGAAACATTATTGCCACAATAAAAACAATTTTTTTTCAGAGACTAAGAAGAAAATACATCCCCAACTTGCCTAAACTTTGTGCAACCCGTTGGACTCAAAAACATCATAGTATTGTTATTTTCCATAAAAAAAATATGATAAAAATCGTTTATAGGGTTAGGAAATTGTCAAAGGAATGGCAAAGCAATCAAACAACGCCGAAAAAAAAAGCTTTTCTATTATATGTTCGGCAACAAAACCTAATTTCATTTTTACATCTCCCGTAATAGCCAAATATTTTGCTTTAGTTGAACCAGTGTCTAACATTATTCAAATAAAAAATATTGACCTTATGCAGTGCTCTGATCATGTCCAAAGAATTTTGAAAAAGTTGGCCACAAAGACCACTGCAAATACATTGCTGATCTGCTCTTATTCCGAAAAATGACATATTACTGCTGAGTTCTTTGTAGAACTTGCACCACCTAGAAAAGTACAATCCCAACAACATAAACAACAGATTCTGCTAAAACTTCTTTAGAGACTAGATTTTCATAAAACAACGTGCCAGCATTTCAAATTTTTCATTTGCATCCGCTTCTTATCGTTAAGTACTCCCGTAGGCAGTTTACGCCGCAGAGAAAATGCCTTTCCCAGGAGTTTATGATAATTGATGTCAATCAAAAGTCATGCCCGAAACTTGACTAATGGTATACCTTGTGGACTGGAATAATAAAATGGATTAAGCAAAGTTGAATTAGACTTGGAAATTACTAACTGTCATTAAAGAAGGCCGACCCTTAATTTCGTTCCTCAAATCACAAACCCTGGTCTATTCACATTGGCACTGGTGCTCACGTGTTCTCAAGTACCCATTGACAAGTCTGTCAGCACTCTGCGAAGAGTAAAGACTTGCCTAAGAAACACAATGAACCGAAGACAGGCTTAATGGACTATGTAGGAAGAGTATTCATAGAATATGCTCCATATACCGTCAAGAGATCGAACAACGAAAATTATGAAACGAATGTGCGAATACAAATGTAATTGCGAAATTCGCTGAAAATACAAGGCGTCTAATGCTATGTAGATTTAATATTAGTTACCACGTAGGACTCAGTTTACTTTGCAACCCCTAAATGATACTATTAAGTTTTCTTCAAAATAGTTATTTTTTTTACTCCCCTCCGTGACACACCAATTTTTTTTTAATTGTAACTTTGTAGGACTTGTTATTTTTATTATTTATAACCCAAATAACTTTAATTTATTCTCCCATGATATATTAATGAGCCTTTGAAAAGGAACAAAATCTGGAGTTTAAGGACTAACACCCACCACCGTCAATGTGATCTAGTGGAGCGAAGGACATAAATCATATTCAAACCATTTACTAGCTCCTAAGTCAAAATTCCTGCGTACCAAACACCCACACACACACACACACACCACACACAATACTCATATATATATATATAGATATATATGATATATATTATATATATATATAATATAAACTATATATATAGTATATATTATATATATATATAATATTATATTATATAGTATATAATACTATATATATTGGGGTGATGGAGGTCATGAATGACCTCTATAATAGCACGCAATATTAATAAGCAAAATAAAATGACCTCTATAATAGCAAACATATAATAAACCAAATAAAATTACGCACTGTTAATTTATAAACTGTTTCAAAAATTCTATCTAAAATTATTAATACTTTGTTTACGCTTATTCTAACCGCCATCTATCCTCAACGCAAAGCAAGCGGATTTTTGCTGCTTAATCTAATAACCCTGATCATATTTCATGGAAAATAAACATCGTACTAATTTCTTTACTTCATATTGAAGAACATTTTATTCTGTCTTTATGCGCGTGAGCCTGCAGTGAACACCACAAAAAGTATTTAACAATTTATGTATAAAATAAAACTACATTGTAAAAGTAAAGGGCCAAGAGTGTGCCCGCCCATTAGGACAACGGGGCCCCGAGGTGTGACCCCCAAGATGCGCACCGCTATTGTAGCCACCATTTCATCCGACTATTTTTTACCATCCTGTAATCTTGTTAGTTAATTCATGGTCCCACGCTAGCCTTCGGTGAGACCCATAAACTCAAGGCCCTAATCTTCCTCAAGGGCTCTCCCTAGTAGTTGAATCTACGGACAGAATCCCCTATATACTTTGTAATATACTTTACAAATGATGCAAGTAAAGGCCGATGTAAGGGCCTCTACTGTTTGATATTCAACCTTTTACTCTCTTCATTCTCTAGATATTTGTCATTATCATCTATCAATAAACAATATTTATTTATATCTTGTTTTATCGTATTATTTATTGCCTATATCTCTTTCTTTACGCAGCGACTCATCTGCGGGTCAAGCTTCAGGATCTACCTTTGTACCAAACTGCAATTACATGCTCAATCTGCTCTCTGTGTTTAACATCCTTGCAAAAAGAAGTTCTGTGCTGAACTAACAACTTACAATACAGCAGAGCTTCATTAGGTGACACTCTGGATTTGAGTCAGAAGCCTACCCTGTAGTAGCCAGCAATTTAAGGTACGAGGGCCATGGGATTGTTGGCGCGCGGCCTACTACGATATAGGCTCGATCCCAACAACCCCAGCCTCTCTAATCTGCCAAGCCACCAGCTCTATGTGCCTGTAGCAACCTCGGAGCTACCGCACTTTTAACTCATCTCTCCTACTGTTAAAGGAAAGTATATTATCACTCTACTCTAAGTAATTTATCATAAATCCATTATTATTTTGATCTCACATTACTTTCCATCTGAATTATTAATAATTACTCATTATCATACCTCAGTTATTACTCTCAATATTAAATTATTATTATGTTTACTAATAATCACTTCTTATTATCTATAACTTATAAATTATTTCATTTTAATAATATTATATGTTTTCATATCATATAAATTAATCACAAACTCTATATAACCCTACCTACCGCTAAATAAATATAAGTGAAAAAATATACTGACTAAACTCTTTAATACCTATAATATCAATTACTAAATATATAATAATACTAACCTCAATAATCAATCTCACCAAACCCCTACCTACGAGGCGCGCATCCACAAATCACTCTCCATATATAAACTAATAATAACCTCACGCGCCAAGCTCCATATACTATACCCTCAAATATACTGATAATCCTATCCCCCACTGACTACCTATCACTATCACTATATATTATACAACTAACACTCAGCTATACATAGCTACTATGCCACACTAAATAGGTACCACTACTCATACCTACTTAAAGCACACCTACCCTCACCAAACATCACTATACTACCGCGCCCTCACCCACCCATCACCTACCTCTATATATATACATAATAATATATACCATATCTTAGCGTGGAAAGGATTTGAACAAACAGGGCTTGCAGTCTGAATTTGTTTTAATCAAACCCAAACACGGACCCACCATAACCTGCGCACCACGACCATACAAACGAAATACCTAATAACTAATCCTAATCGTCTAAGAAACTATAAAAGTAAATCACTAAAGTCGTAGTCATAAAATATAACTAAATAATTGTTCTACAACTAATACACTTATTGATATGATAACAAAACAAATAAATATACTTGGGCGACTGTCCTATATGAGATGGATTTGCCTTATGAACATTCTTGGTGTCAGAGCAGTATTCTCACGACTTCTTTCAGGATTCCTAAAACTGAAACAAGTGCATATAATAAGATCTTGAAAGTTTTCCAAGTCCGGGTAGCACAAAAGAGCTATAACATTACTCTCTAGGCTCACTGTACCCAGATCCGGAAATATTGTGTGCACCCTGCACATGCTCTCCGAGTTTGATAAGTGGTGCCTTACTTAGGAATTTGACTAGCTACACCTGCAAGGCTGACATAAGTAAATGGTACTAATTCCTATATGCTGCTTACAACTGAGGATAAGCTAGTCACGGCCTAGCACCTGAATAATATAGAAATAAGTTAATGAGTTCATCCCCTCTTTCAGTTGCATCCAGGTGTAACTAATCTTTATTCACACCAGTTCTTCTCCCTCCGTTCTCAGGCCGACCCGCTTGCTAGTCTTATCCACGCTTTATGACGCGCTGCTTCTTACGGTCTGTTGAGATAACATCCTGCTCGCTCGGCATCACTCAATCAGGGACTAGCATGTTTGATACCTATCATCCTTCTTAATAGCACGATACCTTATCTACGATCTAATTAATATCTGCACTCTGAGTGCTATTTCAAATCTCATACCTCACTTGGTCACTGAAACATGAGGAATCTCCATCACATGGCATCCTGACACTTAACGCTATAATAAGCCACTTATGCTATACACCAGATATAGCATAGAAGACACTCTCATTAATTCTTGATGAATGGTAGCTCATATAGTGAGGAAAGAGAAAGTCGCTCTCAGCTTATAGTTCCCAGGACGGTACACATGCGCACACCGCAGCCATAGAGAGTAGCCACGAGTGTCGAGATCGCGCACCGCACGCATTAAAGCCTTTTTCTGTTAATCACTCAGAGGCGAATTTTACTCCTGGAGATTCTCGTTACCCCATGGACTGCATTTACCTTTTGTTGTAAAATAATCTACGCATCTCCTCAATCTTCGATCATAAATACTTATAGCGCTTTATCTATTCTTCCATTCTCTCGGCTACCCGATCTCTTTATTTCTCTCGCAGTGTACTCACCCATCCTCTCCATTGCACTCTGCATCTCTTTCTCACTACACTCTTCACCTACCCTCCCTACCCACCTCCTTCTCTCTACAGCCCTCCTAAAGCGCACAGAATTGCACGTATGAACGCGGCGATCGAGACAATCCACCTTACATTCACGGTCACATCGTCAAAATCTCATGCCGTCCTCGCCACGCTGCCGCTCACATGGCGATATTCTGTTGCAAGCCCTCCAAGCCCACCTTCTCGGCGGTCGTACATCTTCGACATCATTTCTGCAGAGTAATGGCATTGCGTTCTGGGAGCATCGAGAGTATCTGGACAGGTATTCTCCAGATTGTGAGCTGTGTGATTGCCGGCGCCGAAGCATCCCGCTCACAACATGTTCGGAAATACCTTCATTCCAGACTGCCATTTCCCGCGAACCGCTGTACGTAAGAGTATACTTACTCAGAACTCACATCGGAAGCGGTGGAAGCGTGGGAGGTAGCAAACGATTTTCGAGAAGTCTCCTAAGTGTAGCCGGACGACGGTGCCGGCACGGGCAGAGCCGCGGCACCAAGGATGACGATAGACGTGTGGGGGAGTCTGAGCCGGTCGTATTGGTGCTGTTGGCTGCGGGTGGAGAAGGAGGGGGAGGAGGGTAAGGAAGAGGATCAGGAAAAGGAGTAGGAGGAGGAGGAGGAAGGAGAAGGAGGAGGAAAAGATGCAGGAGGAGAGAGATAAGGAACGAAAAGAACGAGTGAGGGAGGGAAATTGAAACAACAGGTAAAGGCGTCAGGGATCTTCGAGAACAGGAAGAGGATTCGCCTCGAAGAAAGCAGGCTTAAGGCGGTCGATCGAAACGACCTCTGTGCGTGTGGGACGTTGGATCGTGAAGAATTTCTCCTTCCTAAGTATCACAGGAAAAGGTCCGTCGTACTTAGGTTGGAGAGCGGTGCGGTGGGAGTCATGTCGAACGAAGACATGAGTGCAGGAAGAAAGGTCCTTAGGGATATAGGAATGCACCTTGTGTGGACGAGAAGGAGTTGGTCTCCACGACGAAGCACAGCGCCTCAAGCGGGTAAGATTAAGAACGCGGAGGGTCGGCTGTAGAAGGAGGAGAAGACTGTGAAAAGAAGTCACCTGGAAGACGAAGAGGAGAACCATACACTAAATCAGCAGCCGAACAGTGCAGATCCTCTTTAACTGCGGAGCGAATGCCAAGCATTACAAACGGGAGAGCGTCAGTCCAATTTTCCGGATTGGGCTGAGCTAGAAGAGAAGCCTTTAGCTGACGGTGGAAACGTTCAACAATGCCGTTCGCTTTTGGATTGAAAGAAGTCGTGTGAATCTTCTCTGAACCAAGAAGATTCATTTCAAATCTCTCCATAGAAGGGATTCAAAGTCTACCTTCTGGTCGTTATGACAGAAGCGGCACACCAAGCGCGAAATCCAATGAGCCAAGAAAGCTTTAGCTATGGGATTCTGCAGTTGGCGACAGAGAGAGGGCATAGCCTTGGTCCATTCGTTGTGAACCGATCTATGCACGTAAGAATGTATTTCTTACCGCGGGAGGGAAGCAGAGGTCCAACGATGTCGATGTGGACACGTTCAAAGCGAGCACCAGGGGGTAAGAAAGTGCCTATCGGGGACTTGGTGTGACGGTGGACCTTAGAAACGCTGGCAGGGAAGGGACAAGTCGACACCAATTGCACGTCGGCATTCAGACAGGCCACACAAATTCGGGCAGTCAACCAGTTTCGTGAAGCCTCATGCCAGGTGGGGAAGCGAGTGAAGATGAGGGAAGACAGCCTTACGGAACGATGTGCAGGTACGAAAGGACGAGGAATCCCTGAGAGACATCGCACAGAAGTTTCTTCTCTTTATCCCAGGGAGTTGGAGCCACTCCAGCTTTGAGAGAGAAGAATCTTGTGGAAGTGCAGATCTTCGTATTAGTCTTGGCACGTTGCCAGAATCGTTGTAGCGATGTGGTTAAGGCTGAAAATGCGCGATTCATGCCGGGAGAGAGCGTCACAGTGAAGTTGTCAACACCTTGAAATATGTCTGACATCAGTGGTGAACTGTGAGACATACTTAAGGTGACGAGCTTCTCGAGGAGAGTGCCGTTCGTTTCTGGAGACCATAGCGAAGGTAAGTGGTTTGTGATCAGTGAGTATGTGGAACTCACGACCCTCCAGAAAGTAGCGGAAATGACGAACGGCGAGATACATGCGCAAGTAACTCCCTCGCCAAAGCACTGTAGCGAGTCTCAGGAGGTTGCAACTTGCGAGAGAAAAAAGCGAGAGGAGACCACACTCCGTTCAGGTGCTGCTGGAGAACACCTCCGACAGCAAAATCGGAGGCATCTACCTGAACTCTGGTCGGAGCTGAGTCCTGGGGGTGGACTAAGAGTGTGGCAGAAGCGAGTGCTTCTTTGGAAGCTTCAAAAGCAGCCGTAGCTTCGTCAGACCAGTCCACTTTTGTAGAACTGCCTCGGTGCTTGGGGCGGATGAGAGCGGTGAGAGGTCGAAGAATATCAGCGCCCGATTTGAGAAAACGATGATAGAAGTTAAGCATGCCGAGGTACTGACGAAGCTGCTTCTGAGAGACAGGCCTAGGGAAGGTGCGAATGGCCTCGACGCGCTCTGCAAGAGGACAAATGCCATCCGCTGAAACAGTGTGTCCTAGAAAGGTAAGAGAAGGGACACCAAAAACACACTTTGCCGGGTTGAGACGCATGCCACATTCGTCCAACCTGGCAAAAACTGCACGTAGATGTTGCTCATGCTCGGCAGGAGAAGAGGAAGCTATGAGGAGGTCATCGAGGTAAGCAAAGGCGAAAGGAAGACCTCTAAGAACGTCATCAATGAACCTCTGGAAAGTCTGAGCTGCATTCCTGAGACCGAAAGGCATGCGAGTATACTCGAAGAGGCCAAAAGGTGTAATGATGGCCGTCTTCGGTATGTCCTCTACTGCGACTGGGATCTGGTGGTACGCCCTGACAAGATCCAATTTTGAAAAGATGGTCTTACCGGCCAGATTCGAGGTGAAAGACTGGATGTGCGGGACCGGGTAGCGATCTGGTATCGTACAAGCGTTCAGAGCCCTAAAATCTCCCACAGGCCTCCAATCAGAAACACCTTTAGGGACCATATGGAGGGGGGAGGACCATGAACTTTTGGAAGGGCGGACGATACCAAGTTCGAGCATGTGCTCAAACTCCGCCTTGGCTGCCTTGAGCTTGTCAGGAGGCAGACGCCGAGCACGAGCGAAAGTGGGAGAGCCAGTAGTCTCTATATGATGGCGCACAGAATGTTGAACAGGAGAAGAAGAAGAACAGGGGTTCAACAGCGCCGGAAAATCCTTCTGCAGGATGGTGAAGAAGGGGGAGGTACCAGAAGAAGGAGCAACAGCAGAGATACCTTTAAGAGCAGAAGAAACTACGGTGTATGGTAATGATGGCCCAGGTACCAGAAGAAGGAGCAACCGCAGAGATGCCTTTAAGAGCAGAAGAAACTACGGTACCTGCAGAAGACAGAGACGTACAACCGTCAACCAATCTCCTGTTTCTTAGATCGACCATAAGGTCGAAATGTGACAGAAAATCAGCTCCCAAAATGGGTTGGGTAACGTCAGCGACCACGAATACCCAGGGGAATTGACGGCGAAGAGAGAGGTCTAAGGTGCACAAACGCTCACCATAGACAGGGATGGTACTACCATTTGCTGCGTAAAGAGCCCGGTCAGGAAGAGGGACAGCGGACTTTTGGGTAGTATCTCGAGGAAGAAGCGAAAACGACGCACCGGTGTCAATCAGAAAGAACAGATTTGTAGACCTGTCGAAAAGGCGCAGGACATCCTGAGAAGAGGAAGAAGGCGGAGAAGAAGAACAAACGGAGGGGTGGCCAGCTGGATCCACCGCCTTTATGAACCGCTGGCTAGGGAGTTTCCCGAAAAAGTGCAGGGTTGATTGCACTTATGCGCTTTCAAGCCAAACCGGTGGTGGTAAAAACAATACCCATTTGGATATTGCTGAGGGCCTGGGGTGGGAGAGCGGTCAGAGAAGCGACGACCTGAAGAGGAGCGGTTGCGGGATCGAGAGTCCCTTTGAGACCGTAGCATGGCGGAGATGGACATCAGCTCCGCTTTCATGTCTGCCATGCCATGTTCCAAAGTCGAAAGACGGGTCTCTATACTCGAAAAACGGGAGGAACAGGGGTCGTGAGAGGCGCTGGAGATGGACCATGGGTACGAGGGATGGGGCGGGTACACCGGATAAGAAGAAGTAGCAGCGGAAGAGGGAACCGGAGAGACCACAGAGGGGGGTGAAGAGAAGGTATAGGGAGAAGGAAGCGAAGAAGACGGGAGAGGCAATGAAGTAGGAGGAAAAGTAAGTGCCTGAGCTGCAGGAGAAGAGGAAACAGACACAGGAGCAGCGATGGCAGAAACAGCGGGAGCATTAGAGTTGAAGAAGCGTATAAGACCATCGGCTCTCTCTGCAACCTCCTGAAGAGTAAGTTTTGGATCCATCGATGCGAGGAAATACTGTACATCTCTGGGTAGTTTCTGAATAAAGAGAGTGCGGACAAAACCTGACTCCTGTGTAGTAGGGGGTCCACTCAGCAAAGAGAGCATCTGCACCAGGAGATCAGAAGGCTTCTGATCTCCTAGCGAGGTGCCACGTAGCAACTCCTCTACTTGGCTTCCTGAGAAAGGGACAGGCGGGAGATCAAGAGGGTACGAAGATCTGAGTAAGGGGTAGAAGAAGCGGACAGTGTAGGGATGGAATCCCTAATGCGGAGGGATACATCCTCAGGCAGGAAGGACAAAACCGTACTGTACTTGGTCGCCTCATCACTGATAGTACGAAGGATGCCATCTACTAGTGAAAACCATGTTTCAGGATGGTGAGGGTAGAAAGGAGGAAGACGAAAGTGGTGAGGAGGTGGAGGATGAGTGTCGTCGTTAGTCTCCACCATGACGAGGGCTGGAGAATGAAGTAGAAGAAAAGAAATGACGAAGAGAGAAGGTAAGAATTAGGAGAGGAATGAAGGAAGGAAGAAGGCAAAACCACAGCACCAATATTAGAAAAAGTAAATAATTGCAAAAGTGAACAGCGAAAAAATAAAAATAACTATTTCTGTTTCCGGCAGAAATATGATAAAAAAAATAACTAAAACTTTTTGCTGGCGGAAATTGATAAATAAATTACTAAAACTTTTTTTGTTACTGCAGAGAAATAGTATAAAAATATCTACTAAACTATTTAGTTTCTGGTAGAAATATGATAAATAAAATACTAAACTTTTTTTTGTTTCCGGTGTTTGTTACCTATGTATATATATATATATATATATATATATATATATATATATATATATATATATATATATATATATAAAAAATTATATATATATATATATATATCATTAATATATATTATATATATATATATATATATATATATAATATATATATATATATAATATATATAAAATGAAAATTTTATAAAAACTTTTATATATAAATATATTACAAAACTCTAGAAACTACAAGGATGAACTCAAGTAATATTGATAATATTTAACAAATATTCTTAATTTTAATAAATAATAATAAATAAATATAATATTTCAAATAATAAAAATAATAATGATGTAAAGAAGTAATAATAATAATAATAATAATAATAATAATAATAATAATAATAATAATAATAATAATGAAAATTAGGTCCTGTGCAGATTATAACTGTTGCACATGCAACAGGACGGTCCTCCTTTGTCTGGCCTATGGATGGGGTCCACTGTGAGATTCAAAGTTGCAAAGAAATGGGATAGGCTGGGTGTTGGGAGCCTACTTCTTCGGGTAGGCTTCAAGGTCGCTCCGATGGTTACCACTTTTTAGCGTGGGAAAGGTTTGAACAAAGACTTGCAGTTGAATTTGTATTTAATCAAAAACACGGACCCCAATAACCTGGGAATTAAACAATAATAATAATTAATGCTAAGAAATTAAAATAATATCACTAAATTTAACATAAAATATAATAAATAATTGTTCTACATTAAATTTTGATATGATAAAAAACAAATAAAAATATTGGGCCGAGCCTATTAGATGGCCTACTTGATGGCCTACTTGTTGGCCTACATAAAAATTTAAAAGATATTAGTGGCCAAACAAAAATCGGCCGTAGGTTCCCCATGAAAGTGGCTTACTTAAGATAATAGGCCCTTAGTATATACTAATCTAAGGGTGCTACCATGAGGATAAGCTAGCTAAGTAATTATAAATAAAAATATATAAAGAAATACTATATAATAACGCCACTTCACAGGGTACCATCATTTATCACTATTACACATTAATTAACATATTTGCACTGTCTATTTCACTCACCATGGCATAAATAGGAATATCACATGCTTTAATAAGCTTTAAGCCTTCATAATATAGTAAAAATCCATAATTCTTGTAAGCAATTAGAAAGCGTCGTTGTCGTGCGAAAATGGCGGCAAGATAAGATGAGGACGCACGACAGTCGTAATCATAATTTTTAAATTTGCCATGGTGAGAAAAAGAGTTCGTTCAAAAAACTACGCTTTTGCATTGGCACGCTATTTTGGTAAAATTGACCTGACCTCAATCACCACAGATACTCCCCTGCAGTGCTGAAGGCACGAAACTATTCCAAATAGCGCGCTATATTATTATATATATATATAATATATATATATATATATATATATATATATATATATATATATAGCGTGGTACGGTATAGCCGCAGTGTGGTACGGTATAGCCGCTGTGTGGTACGGTATAGCCGCTGTGTGGTACTGTATAGCCGCTGCGTGGGGCTAAAAAAAAAAAAATAGACACATTGTCTTCAATTCCTGTACAAGGACTCAAAAATCCCCGCAATTTCGTATTGTGCTGTGGTTTTGCCTTCTTCCTTCCTTCTTCCCTTTCCAAATTCTTACCTTCTCCTCTCCACAATTTCTTTTCTCTTGCTTCATTCTCCTGCACTCGTCATGGTTGAGACGGATTCCACTCCTTCCCCTACTCACACGCATGTTCGTCTTCCTCCCTTCTATTCACACCACCCTGAGCTATGGTTCTCTATCGTTGACGGTATTTTGCGCACCGTCGGCGATGAACAGACAAGATACGGTATTGTTCTGTCTTTCTTGCCCGAAGATGTCTCGCTCCGTATCAGAGACTCCATTCCCACCTTATCTTCTTCTGACACACCCTACACTGCTCTTCGAGATCTTTTGGTCTCTCGTATGGCTCCTACTCAGGAAGCAAAGTATGAGGAGTTGCTACGTGGCACCTCGCTGGGAGATCAGAAGCCTTCTGATCTCCTGGTTCAGATGCTGTCCTTGTTAAGTGGTCCCCCCACCCCCCAGGAATCAGGTTTCATCCGCACACTTTTTGTGCAGAAACTGCCTCATGACGTCCAATATTTTCTAGCATCTATGGACCCGAAGCTTTCTCTTCAGGAGGTAGCAGAGAGGGCAGATGGTCTCCTGCGCCGTTTCAACTCCAATGCCCCTGCTATTTCTGCTATTTCTGCCCCTGTGACTGTCTCCTCTTCTCCTGCAGCTCAGGCATTTCCCCTTCCTTCTACCTCTTTGCCTCCCCTGTCTTCTTCGCTTTCTTCTCCTTATACTTTTTCTTCCCCCACCCCTGCGGTTTCTTCGGTTCCCTCTTCCGCTGCTGCTGCTTCTTCTTCTTACCCGGTGTACCCGCCCCATCCCTCGTACCCCTGGTCCATCTCCAGCGCCTCTCACGACCCCTGTTCCTCCCGTTTTTCGGGTATAGAGACCCGTCTTTCGACTTTGGAACATGGCATGGCAGACATCAAGGCGGAGCTGATGTCCATCTCCGCCATGCTACGGTCTCCAAGGGACTCTCGTTCCCGCAACCGCTCCTCTTCAGGTCGTCGTTCTCTGACCGCTCTCCCACCCCAGGCCCTCAGCAATATCCAAATGGGTATTGTTTTTACCACCACCGGTTTGGCTTGAAAGCGCATAAGTGCAACCAACCCTGCACTTTTTCGGGAAACCCCCTAGCCAGCGGTCCATAAAGGCGGTGGATCCAGCTGGCCACCCCTCCGTTTGTTCTTCCTCTCCGCCTTCCTCGTCTCAGGATGTCCTGCGCCTTTTCGACAGGTCTACAAACCTGTTCTTCCTGATTGACACCGGTGCGTCGTATTCGCTTCTTCCTCGAGATACTACCCAAAAGTCCGCTGTCCCTCTTCCTGACCGGGCTCTTTACGCTGCAAATGGTAGTACCATCCCTGTCTATGGTGAGCGTTTGTGCACCTTAGACCTCTCTCTTCGCCGTCAATTCCCTTGGGTATTCGTGGTTGCTGATGTGTGACCCAACCCATTTTGGGAGCTGATTTTCTGTCACATTTTGACCTTATGGGTCGATCTAAAAAACAGGAGATTAGTTGACGGTTGTACATCTCTGTCTTCTGCAGGTACCGTAGTTTCTCTTCTGCTCTTAAAGGCATCTCTGCTGTTGCTGCTCCTTCTGGTACCTCCCCCTTCATTCACCATCCTGCAGAAGGATTTTCCTGCGCTGTTGAACCCCTGTTCTTCTTCCTCTCCTGTTCAACATTCTGTGCGCCATCATATAGAGACTACTGGCTCTCCCACCTTCGCTCGTGCTCGGCGTCTGCCTCCTGACAAGCTCAAGGCAAAGCCCAAGGCAGAGTTTGAGCACATGCTAGAACTTGGTATGTCCGCCCTTCAAAAGTTTCATGGTCCTCCCCTCACATGGTCCGAAAGGTGCTTCTGATTGTAGCCTTGTGGGAGGATTAGGCGTCCTGAACGCTTGTATGATACCAGGACCGCTACCCGTCCGCACATCTGTCTTTCACCTCGAATCTGGCCGGTAAATCCATTTTTAGTAAATTGGATCTTGTCAGGGCTTACCACCAGATCCCAGTAGCAGTAGAGGACATACCGAAGACGGCCATCATCACCCCTTTTGGCCTCATTGAGTACACACGCATGCCTTTTGGTTTGAGGGGTGCAGCTCAGACTTTTCAACGCTTCATCGATGACATTCTTAGAGGTCTTCCCTTCGCCCTTTGCCTTATTGGTCGACCTACTCTAGCTTCCTCTTCTCCGCGACATGAGCAACATCTACGTTGCAGTTTTTGCCAGGTGGACGAATTGGCATGCGTCTCAACGGCAAAGTGTGTTTTTGGTGTTCCTTCTCTTACCTTTCTAGGACACACTGTTTCAGCGGATGGCATTTGTCCTCTTGCAGAGCGCGTGGAGGCCATTCGCACTTTCCCTAGGCCTGTCTCTCAGAAGCAGCTTCGTCAGTACCTCGGCATGCTTAACTTCTATCATCGTTTTCTCAAATCGGGCGCTGATATTCTTCGACCCCTCACCGCTCTCATCCGCCCCAAGCACCGAGGCAGTTCTACAAAAGTGGACTGGTCTGACGAAGCTACGGCTGCTTTTTGAAGCTTCCAAAGAAGCACTCGCTTCTGCCACACTCTTAGTCCACCCCCAGGACTCAGCTCCGACCAGAGTTCAGGTAGATGCCTCCGATTTTGCTGTCGGAGGTGTTCTCCAGCAGCACCTGAACGGAGTGTGGTCTCCTCTCGCCTTTTTCTCTCGCAAGTTGCAACCTCCTGAGACTCGCTACAGTGCTTTTGGGAGGGAGTTACTTGCGATGTATCTCGCCGTCCGTCATTTCCGCTACTTTCTGGAGGGTCGTGAGTTCCACATACTCACTGATCACAAACCACTTACCTTCGCTATGGTCTCCAGAAACGAACGACACTCTCCTCGAGAAGCTCGTCACCTTGAGTATGTCTCACAGTTCACTACTGATGTCAGACATATTTCAGGTGTCGACAACTTCACTGCTGACGCTCTCTCCCGCATTGAAATCGACGCGATTTCAGCCTTACCCAACATCGACTACAACGCTATGGCAACGTGCCAGACTACTGAGGATCCTGCACTTCCACAAGACTCTTCTCTCAAGCTGGAGTGGCTCCAACTCCCTGGGATAGAGAAGAGACTTCTGTGCGATGTATCTCAGGGATCCCCTCGTCCTTTCGTACCTGCATCGTTCCGTAAGGCTGTCTTCCTCAATCTTCACTCGCTTTCCCACCCTGGCATTGAGGCTTCACGCAAACTGGTTGCTGCCCGATTTGTGTGGCCTGATCTGAATGCCGATGTAGCAACTTGGTGTCGCACTTGTCTTCCCTGCCAGCGTTCTAAGGTCCACCGTCACACCAAGTCCCCGCTAGGCACTTTCTTACCTCCTGGTGCTCGCTTTGAACGTGTCCACATCGACATCGTTGGACCTCTGCCTCCCTCCCGCGGTAAGAAATACATTCTTACGTGCATAGATCGGTTCACACGATGGACCGAGGCTATCCCTCTCTCTGTCGCCAACGCGGAATCCATAGCTAAAGCTTTCTTGGTATGGATTTCGCGCTTGAGGGTGCCGCTTTCTGTCACACGGACCAAGGATATATGCTTTATAAACAATATTTTGAATATCTATATAACATATAGGGAACCTTTTGATCTCTCTC